>JAADXF010000343.1:0-22276 GCA_023337575.1 Pythium chondricola | reverse complement strand
TCACTGAGTAAGTGGCGCTTGTTGGCCTGTTGTTTTAGTGTTGATTGATTGTTGATCACTTGTTGCTCGACCTGAGTGCAGAAAGTATGTGGCCAACGTGCTCCTGTACTATACGTACCGCGAGTTGATGGTGCGGTGGGACGCCGACCTCGACTGGATCAAGCACGTCGATATCAGGTCGTCGTGTTGGGACCATTCTTTCCGTCCACAGATGGTAGGGAACATGCCCACGCCACTTGGTGCGATCGCGGAGAACGTGCAACGAGCATTTGAGTCCGCAGCGTTGACAACCTACACCACCACCCGCTGTGCCACCGAGGAGAAGGAAGAGATCGACTTCAGTGAGGTGATTGGTCATGTTGCTCGCGACGAGTGGGCATCCGACGCAGTCTTCTTCTTCCTGCTCAATCGACTATGCCAAGGCCGGAAGGATGTGTACGTGATCCACCCGATGCTCGAGCCAACCAACAAGCTTATCATCCCACCGGCCAAGATTCGAGACCTCAAGTTTGTCGTGCACCCAAAGAACGTCGGGGCGCACTGGGTCATCGTCGTGTTCCACCTCGATTGGGAGAAGGAGCACACCACCGTCCACGTATACGAGCCCCAGAACAAGCCCGACAAGATCGCTCTCGCTGTGTCTCTCTGGCAGTCGCACACACTCAAGATCATCGAAGAGTGGCTCCGACGTGACCAACCCAACGCCGCCCTCGGCGACATTCAAGAGAGCATCCGCGTGGCTCCCATCCAGGACGATTACCACAACTGCGGATTCCTGTGCCTCGCAGTGGCGAATGCGATCCTGAACGGGCGTGATATCAATCCGGACCGACTGAAGAATAACCATATGAGCAACAGCGACCGTCAAGCCCTGCGGTTGAAGTTGCTCCATCTACTCGTGTGTGACAGTGAAGCGCCGATCGGCCATCCGGCGGTAACGCCAATTCAGCTCGAGAAAACGCGACACGAGCTTGGGAAGTACCTTGCATAGTGTCGTCGCAGTGATTCGTGTTATTGATTTACTGTTGATTCATTGTTCATCTCTCAAATACATGTTCATAATCGAAGTGCATTCATATTTGTGTCATGGCATGTTCACTAGCGTGCTAGATCAAGCAACTTGACGCAATCACTCGGGCGGGCGCCTGAAGTAGTTGACCAACCTGTCGAAGTAGAAGACGAACGAGTGCACGAGTCTTGGTTCCTGGCCGCACATCGTACTCGCCAGCACAGCAGATCTCCCCAGCTCATCGCGCACATTCGTGTGAATGCGCTGATGTAGCTCGAGCATTTCGTGGAGTGCAGCCTCCATCAGCGCCTTCAGCGATTGAACTCTCGACCAGGCAAGAGGCACTGCGAGGCCTCGAGGGTCCTCGGGCGTTGACGAGGACTGCGACGATCGTGCACGCTTGCGCTCCATGCTTCGGACTTGTGAGATTTCGTTTTCTCTCTCCATTCCGAGATGGTACATGGTACCAATTTGGAGTCTGGTATTTTACGACGTGTACCAGTCCCAGATCCGTAAGCTTCGGGAGTGGTGTTGGCGTACTTTTATTTTACGAAGTTTTGTGGTCCACATATTGCTTATGTTGCGCTTATGTTGAATAAAAGTTGATCGTGTGTTGATCGAAGGCATTGTTGATGATAAAAGCGTATTCGTGTGACAGCGTCACAACTTGCAGTGGTCGCATCCGACAAACGTCGTATGAATTCATCAACTGACAATGATTCACACGGAATTAGACTGGGCAAACATGAAACGATCATCAACTGCCTAGTTGATAGACTTCGTCTGACAGAACGCAGACGACAAACAGTGTCACATAGCTCGAGAAGGTGCAAGCATCCACAGTTAGTGCAGCAGAGGTCCGCGCCTCATGCATCAGCGTGTCTACCCGGAAGGCCTACGTGAGCAACCTGAACGTCATCAGCAAATGGATCAAGAAGACACAACCTGATCACGAGCGCTTCTTCGACGCTAGTGGTGCCATCGATCCGGATGCATTCACACCACAACACTTCGAAGACTTCTTGATTGATCGACGCAACGACACCGAGCACCAGGTGAAATCGAGTACACTGAGTGGGTACCGCAGTGCGATGAAGGATCTGTATAGAGGCAAGATGCTGGCGGTGCCTGCCGAGTACGGCGAGGGTATGAAAGCGCTGTTCTCGAGCTTCAAGCGACTTGAAGCTGACTCTGTTCAATCAGGCTCAGTACGTGACAGTGGCAAGTCACCGCTGAACTACTCTACCTACGGAGCACTGTGTGAGCGAACCATCGCTCTGCCCGACGGCGGCTTTGGCCACTTGTTCTTGACAACTCAATGGAACTTGATGTGTCGCTCAAAGTCTGTGCAGACTCTTGATACCGCACACATCTCGAATGAAGATGACAGCATCAGCTGCACCTTGCACAAGACCAAGACGAACCAGGATGAGACAGGGGCGAAGGACCCGCGGCACGTCTATGCCAATCCATTCAGTGTGACGACTTGTTGGATTACGGCGCTTGGCCTGTATTGAGCCTGCAATACAGAGCAAGGACCTGGTCAACTCTTCCCCGGTGCCAACCAAAAGCAGCGTTTTGGAAAGATGATCGCTCGGCTCCTCGGCAAGAACGGGCTGGCTGGCAAGCAGTATGGGACTCCCTCTGTCCGCAAAGGTGTTGCGACGTTTGCCTGCAGCGGATCCACCGGGGGTCCATCGATCGTGAGCGTCTGTATTCGGTGCGGCTGGACATTAGGTGGCGTCCAGGACAGGTATCTCCGCTACGAGGCAGCTGGTGATCAGTTCCTTGGCCGTGTTGTCGCCGGTCTACCACTGAGCAAGCCAGAGTTTGCATCGCTGCCACCGCATTTTGTCGATCCTGGCGACGAGCTGTGCACCAGCACGATCTCTCAGACGTACCCCAAACTTGGTACCGAGAATCACCTCCGTGTCGTGCTGCGCCTGTGCCTGGCGTCACTCGTGTTCCATTCCGCGGCTCTCAAGCAGCTTTTGCCTCCGACTCATCCACTGTTCAGCACGTTCATGTTTCGAGAGCGCGATCTGCTCGGCAAGTTGTATGCAAGAGTTACTGTGCGAGACGAGTCATGGATGAAGCCAACAGGCAATCCACCACACGTTGTATTTTACAAGCAGCAGCAAAAGACACAAGAGTCTGTTGAGCGCCTACCAGGTATCGTGCTGGCCGGCATGTCCGATCTGATCGACGAGAAAGGTGTATGTGCTGGCAACATCACCCACAGCCTGCTGATAGAAACCATCAGAGACCTGATCAGTGACATCACGACAGCGTCTCACACGCACTCACCACCACCCGAGCTAGCGGCGCCTACTGACTATATGCTGCACTTCTGGGGCAACAAGCTCCACGCCCTCCCAGAAGACTTCGACTTTCCGCGTGTCGACACGTTCGGCGCGTGGAAGCTCTTGTGGTTTGGCAACAAGGTGCTCAAACACCCACCCTACAAAGCAATCAATACGGTCGATCTCTCCACGCGCAAGAAAAAACAGACTTTTTCAGAATGGAAGTCGATGATGAAGCACATCATCGAGTGTGTGGAGGAGGCCACGGCGAAGCGGATGCCGCAGAAACCAACGGAGGATGAGGCGAATGTTCTTTATGACATCGCGAAGGGACTCATCCCCATCGAGCGAGTGACGGAGAAGTCCCGCACACGACGAGCGACTCAACTGCGCATGGTGACGGCACTTCGACTTGTTCGTGAAGCCAAGCGCCGCAGACTCAGTAAATCGTAAGATACACTACTTTTATCCAATGAAAAGAGAGTACGACAACTGTCGGATGAATGCTGAACACAATTGAATTGTTGATGCAGTGCCCATCTCCTTTTACGTTGCTTTAAGGACCGTCGATGGGTTCTGGAAAGCATGTTGGTGCGCGGACCCTAATATATTACAATACTGTCCCTAATATAATACTGTATGTTAATAAAATATTATATTTAAAAAAAAAATCCAAATTACGCCGGTGCCTATTATTATTATTTTAATGATTGTTTAAAACAAATAATAGACACGGGCGTCATCGTAAAATATCACTTCCGCTTCCTCACCTGGTGGTCGTGGAACGAGTCGATGGCGTCCGACATGGTGTGCTGCACGTACGGGCGGATGTCGATCCTAGGCTGAAGCACCGAGAAGAATCCATGGCGGACACGCAGCTGGCCGCGGTCCAAGACCACGCCGTACTCGAGCAGGAAAGGCGCGCGAATGAATCGCTCCTCGCGCTGGCCAGGCTTGCGCGAAGGGTGGTGCTTGCTCCGGACCACGGCCTCGAGCTCCAGGCTGCCGCGGACGATGCTGCGGGCGCGCACGGGAATGTTGAGTAGCTCCTCCAATGGGAGCCGTGCGTACTCGTAGGGCTCCTCCTTCTCCTCGTGCGGGTCGTCCTCCTCCTCCTCCTCTTCCTTATCTCCAGCGAACTTGGCACGCACGCGGGATCCCATCGAAGACGCAAGGGACGGGGGTCGCCTCGTATCCTCCCCCGGGGTCTTTCGCTCAGTGAAGAGTTGTCCGCCGTTGTCTTGTTCCTCCTCCTCCTCCTCCTCCCCTTCCTCCGCCTTGATCCTAGTGGGGACCACGCACGTGCTCATCGTCTTCGCGTGCTGCACGCGTCGACGGCGGCGACGCCACTTGCTACACTTGTTCCACGCCGCATAGAGTAGGAACCGCGTGGCCAGCACGCCCACAATCCCGAGGAGGCTCCAGAGGAGCAGCACGACCAGCGGCTTGTACAGCACCCAGAGCGAAGCCGCGGGCGTGAGCAGGTGCGCGTCGTTCTGCGGGTTGTACGTGTTGAAGAAGGCCGTGGTGGCGTGGAACGATGTCTTGTCGCGGTTGCGTTGCATCTCGGCGTCGTACTTGACGCCCGTGACGGTGAAGACCATCGCGCGCTTGACGTAGGCCACCAGTGCTGCGACCGCGATGATCTCGTGGCTCGAAATGTACGTGTGCTTGGCGATGGTGTACGCGAGTGTTTCGTGGAGGAACACGACCCAGTCCCATACTTCGTTGAAGCACACGAGCACGAGCACCCAGAGGCGAAGACTGCTGAGGTAGGCCTGGATCTTGGCGACCTGGGACGACGTGGACCACGTAAAGATGGTCGAGTTGGGCACGATGATGATCCAGGACACGAGCTGCGTGGCGACCGTGAGCAGCACGACGGGGCGGCTGCGGTAGAGCGGGCACGTGAGCACGGTCTTGTAGTTGTCCACGACACCGCGCAGCAGGTGCGCGTCGCCTTGCATCGTGTAGGCGGCACGCAGCAGTGGCAGGATCATGAGCCGCGCGATCTCGAGGCTGCTCCACAAGTTGAATGCCATGAGCAGCACGTCGACGGCGAGCATGACCACGTAGAGCAGCCCCGAGGACGAATAATTGGTCACGGTCTTGTGCTGCAGGAGGATGTCCGAGCCGTTCATCTCCGCCGTGAACTCGCTCTTGACGTTCTGTCGCAAGACGTACTTGAACCCCATGAGGTCGATCGTGTCCACGGTGAGCCAGTTCTTGTCGCGGTGGAGGTCTTTGAAGGCCGACGCTTCGTTGCCCACCAACGCGCTCGCGTACACACTGGGCGAGCCGCAGCCGTACACGTGCGTGGTGTAAAAGCCCGTGCCGTTGAACGCGAAGCAGTCGACGCACGTGACGCGCTCGAGCGGCTCGCTCTGTGCGATCACGCGGAGCAGCGCGAGCAGCTCGTGCTCGGATGGCGAGGCGGGCGTGGCCATCATCGCGCGCGTCACCACGGGCGCCTCCAGTCCGTAGCGGTCTTCAAATTTGGCGACGAGCGCGTCCGCGCAGATGCTGGGGCGGCGGTCGCGGAAGAGCAGCTTGCACGCGGCCCAGGCCATCGAATCGGCGCGCACCGAGCCGCCCATGTACAGTCGTGGGTACACGACGGTGGCGTTGCCGACGCCGACGCGGCAGTCGTGGCCCATGGCGCCGATGAAGAACCCCGCGCTCACGGGTTGCAGCTTGTCGCAGTTGAGAAGCAGCGACGGCCAGCCCGAGCCGAAATCCGTGGCGCTCTCCCACGGCACGAGCTGCGAGACGTTTACGAGCGGCACGACGTCCACTGTGCGGATCGCGCGGCGCGTCATGGCGTAGAACGAAAACGAGTTGAACGGGCCGAGGTACGCGACCTTGTAGTAGAGGTCGCGCATGTCCAGGATCGAGAGCGCGAGCACGAGCACGAGGTCGAGCAGCAGCGGGAACGTCGTGCGCAGTCGACGCACCAGCAGCCGCATCCTGAGGGAGTCTTTTCCACAGTGGAGGAGGGGGGGAGGGAGGGAGGAGAGAGGAAGAAATGACCGGGTGCAGGGTGTCTGTTCAAACGTCGAGTGAGATACTGCTGATGACGATGATCCGACCTGGCAGTGGAGCTGTGGGTTTCATTGGATACGATTGCTACGTACCTCGCACATGTGACCCGAATTTAGATGTCTTGGCGGCGAGTCGCTTCACGGCTACGAGCGTAGTGCCCAAGGTAAGCCAAGCCGGGTGTAAAGATAGAATGGCAGACTGACTTCAACTCGTCCTACCGGCAAGCTACACTAGCACGAGTGTGGGATGGAATGGCTGTTGCGCAACGCGTCACGGGACTGCACGCGTTCCCTGCGACTGGAGCACGCCAGTCCACTCCTTCACTGCTCGTCTGTCTCGTCCGCCTTGCCGACGTGGAGCTTGCGCAGCGTCGCTTTGGCGTCGGTGGCGTCGGTGGCGTCGGTGGCGTCGGTGGTCTCCCACATGCACGCGTCCAACTTGACCGTGGGCTGTAGGAACGTGAAGAACCCGGCGCGTGTGTGCATCTGGCCGGCGCTGTCCACGAGCACGCCGTGCTCCAGAAAGTAGGCCGGCAGGATAAACCGCTGCGTCTTGTGGGTCTTGTCATGGACGCGTACGGTCTCGAGGTCGATGGACGCGCGCACGAGGCACCGCGCGCGGATCGGCGTGTTGAGCAGCGCCTCGAGCGGCAGGCGCCCGTACTGGCGGCTGTCGTGAGTGGAACGCGGTGGCGTGGTGGTCGAGGCGCCAGCGTTCGCAGTGCCGCCGCCGGCGAGGACCTTGGCGACGGCGTACTTGTTGCCGAGCTTGCGCAGCAGCACGGGCTTGAGCACGCGATAGTAGCCGTAGCGCACGACCAGAAGCAGCACGCAGAAGAAGAAGCTCCAGCCGATGATCTTGAAGAGAGGCTTGTACATGAGCCAGACGATCGAGGACGGCGTGTTGAAGAGATAGTCGAGCGCCTCGTTGTAGGCGTTCTGCAGCGTCAGCCGCTTGACGTAGGACGTGGCGTCTTTGGTGCGCTGCATCTCCACGTCGTACTTGGCGTTGCCAATCGCAAAGATCTCGGCACGGAGCTCGTAGGACACGAGTGCGCCGATCGTGAGGATCTCGTAGCTTGCGATGTACGTGTAGCACACGACGTGGTACGCAAAGCTCTCGCTGATCCAGACGATCCAGTCCCAGATCTCGTTCAAGAGCATGAGAATGAGCACCCAGAGCCGCAGGCTGCTGAGGTATGCCTGCAGCTTGGCCATCTTGGAGGACGTGGACCACGTAAAGATGATCGCGTTGGGTAGCATGATGACCCACGAGATGAGCTGCGTGGTCGCGAGCAGGAGGACGACGACGCGGCTGCGGTAGAGCGAGCTGGTGAAGCCGGTCTTGTAGTCGTCGGTGAACTGGGCCCACGCCTTGTCGCTCGCTTCTTCCTTGGTCAGGTGCTTGCTCAGCAGCGGCATGATCATGAGCCACGCGATCTCGAGACTGCTCAGGAACGACACGACCAGCAAGAGGACGTCGATCGCCACCATGAGGTTGTAGAGACTACCTCCCGATGAAAAGTTGGTGCGCGAGTTGGGTGTGAGCGAGACGGCGCCCGTGGTCGTGGTCACCGCGGCGGTGAACTCGCTGCGCACGTTCTGCCGCATGAGGTACTTGAAACCCATGAGGTTGAGCGTGTCCACAGTGAGCCACGCCTTGTCTTGGTGAAGGTCCTTGAACGCCGTCGCGTGGATGCCCACGAACGCCGCGTCCATCGCGTTGGGCGCGCCGCAGCCGTAGATGTGGGTTCTATAGAAGCCAGGGCCATCGTAGGTGAACGACTCGACGCATGTGACGCGCGTGAGCGGCTCGCTCTTGGCGATCACGCGCAGCACCGCGAGCAGCTCGTTCTCACCGTCGCTGAAGGGCAGCGGCATCATCTCGTGGCTGACCGGGTGGTCCTGGAGACTGTAGCGGTCGAGGAAACCCGTGACGATGTGGTCGTGGCAGATGACGGGCTTGCGGTGGCGGTAGAGCAGCTTGCACGCGGCCCAGGCCATCGAATCGGCACGCAGACTCGCGCTCATGTACAGCACAGGGATCGTGGACGTCGTCGTCATCTGCGTGTCAGGGTCCGTGTGGTTGTACACGGTGCAGGCGTGGCCCATGCCGCCGATGAAGAGGAACGAGCCCGCTGGGTAGAACACGTCGCAGTTGGCAAGCAGCGACGGCCAGCCCGAGTTGCGCGACGTGTTGACCAAGAGGCGGTCCGAGGTCGCGACGGCACGGTCATCTGCCGTGAAATTGGCAGCGAGCACCACAGGCTTGGGGTCGAACGTGCGGAACGACATGGCGTAGAACGAGAACGTGTCATAGGGCCCGATCCAGCCGATCTTGTAGTACAGATCACGGATATCGAGCACGAAGAGCGCGACGATGAGCAGGAGGTCGAGCAGCAGCGGGAGCACGCCACGCACGCGGCGCAGCGTGAGCTTGGCCATGGTGGATGCAGGTCGCGATGAGAAATGGCACACTGACCTCACGCCAACGCACCGCACGCCGACTGTCGGGCGATGCGATGGTGCGTTGTCCGTTGCGGCGGCAACTCATGACGAGTTGTGCCCATCGGTTTCGGGACTTGCTGGTACGATACGTATTAATAATACCGGTACGTATTAAAATACTGGTACTGTTGGCACATGGAAGTACGACGTACATCTCTCAGCAGCTCTTGTACTGCCTGGAACCCGACGCTAATACTGTATGTAACAGCTCGTTTTTGATTCGTCCGGGTGGTGGTTTTGAAACGGCTCCGACTGCACGGCTGCTTCGGCGCAGGGAGAATCCATCGAGTGGGCGTGAGTAGGGTCATGAAGAAGCTGAGAAGGGATGTTCGAGATCACAAAACATACCTCATGGACTGTAGTGTATCTGTTTCCTTCGCGACTTCAGCGTGGCCCTGTTCACGCAAGCATCCGACCACATAAGAAAAAACCAACATGCACTACTACGTACAACCACCGAATACATTGCCCACACAGCCCCGAGTCATACCCGCATCTACGACACGAACCCGAGATCCACCGCCGCCTTGTCAGCAAGGTTGCAGATCTCGACGTCGCCACACAGATTGCGCACACTCGTGAGCTTCTCTGGGTCCTTGAGTTTGATGGCGAGCTGCAGCGCGTCGTGGTACAGCTCCAGGTGCATCAGAGTGTCGAATTTCTCGTCCACCGCTGTGATTCGTGCCGTGTATGCTTCAGCCTGGGACTTTTCACCATGCTCGAGGCAAGCGACTGCGAACGCCTTGAAACCACACGGTGGTGTCTTCTTTTCCGTCGAGAACTTCTGAAGCGCGTCCCATTGCTTAGTCTCAGCAAGCGCCTTAATCTTGACACGATAGAATCGCTTCTCTGGCACCTTGAACTTCTTTGCGAATGCCGATACAACTGTTGTCAGCTTGGGTTCGTACTTGGTATCTTGGATCAGGATCTTCATCGTATCCGTAACCGAGAGACCAACTAGCTGGCGTTTCTTGATGTTCTCTGGCTTCCCTTCCAGTTTCTTTTGCTCCTGAACGAGCTCAAGCTGCTCCTCTGCGAGTTTGGCAGCTGCCGGCATCTTCGCATTCGTCAGCTTCACCATCGCGTCCTTCAGAGCGGCCGTCTTTTCCTCCGCATCGGGCACCTTCATCGAGAGCAGAATAGCACTCTCTGCGCTTGAGAGATCACTGCAAGCGTTCGAGAGCTCTCGGAGCTTTGACGACTTGCTTGCCTTGTAGTACTGCAGCATGAGGCTGGCAGCTTCTCCGTACACCGGATCGAGGTTGAGCACCGTAGCCAGCTCTTCGAGCGAGGGTAACGTGCGTTCCAGGTGGAAGAGCGTCATAAACACGAGGTCGGCGTTGTTGGACTCGAGTGACTTGCGCAGCGCAAGCTCAAACTCGCCCATCGACAACAACAGCGGCACTTGGTCCGTCGCGTTCTCCTCGAGGTCCAAGAACATGGTCGCCAGTCGTCGTCGGTTGACACGTTCAGCGCAACTTGCGATGTCGGCGTATGACACGAGCGTCGCATTCTTCAACCGGCTACGCACCAGCGCAACAAGTTCTTCATCCGGGATATCGGTGGATGCCTTGACTTTCTCACACGCCCAGTGCACCAGCACTCTGTCTGTAGGCACCTTGAGGTATTCACAAATCTTGAGCGCCAGCAGGTGGTGACGCATAGCGACGAGTCGGCTCACAACCACCTCAGGGCTGAGGCGGTCGAACTGGCCGAGAGTCAGTGGCAATCCGACATTCTGCTGCCGCAACGCGTTGAGCACGCGGACTTTGCGGCACATTTCGACGAAAAGCTCTGGGTCCAGATCAGTTGCTTCCGCGTCAAGCGCGTCATCAGCTTTGTCATCTGCCTTGCTGGCGTTTGATCCCGCGCCACCGCCATCCACGAAACACTTGCCATACGAAGCAGCGCGAAGGAATGCGGATTGGTTGGCGTAGTCGAAGTCGCTACCGGCGGCGGTGATGCAGTCTTTGATCGCGATCTCCATTTGCTTCTGGCTCAGGATGGAGCGAATGTGTTCGTCGGCCTTGGCGTCACCAGCATCAAATGCATCCATCGCGAGGAAGAGCATCGCCGCCGGAGCCGTGGAGCCGATGCCCTTGATATTCTCCACGCTCGTGGGCACACGCATGACGATATCATGGCCCGTCGCGCGGTACACGCGGCAGCAGTCCATCTCTTGCGCGAGCACGAGCCCTTCGTCGTACGGGAACCGCAGCCAGGATCCAAACGGCCCCACCATGATCAGGCCGGCGTTCGGCCAGTACAAGAGCACGCTGTCTTCGCCACACCATTTCATCGCGAGCGGCGTGCTCTTGCTCTGCGTGTCAAACGTCAGCACTTTCTTGTCCAGCATCGTGTTCATCACCGTGAGAAGACCATCCTGAGAAAACACGGCCATAAACACACCGCTAGGTCCGACTGCGATGGCTGAGATCGGCGCCTTGAGTGATTCCTGCAGCTGCATGTCCTGGGCGCCATTCTCCTTGCTCACGACCACAAGCGACCGATTGCTCGTGCCCAGGAGCACCTCCGGGTAGATCGACTTGAGAAACTTGGGCTCGATCACCGCCATGCACGTCGGCGCGTTCGCATCTGACAGCCCGCAGTCGGGCAGTAATGATACTTTCGGTCGGACCGAATCAATGTCGAGCGCCTGGATCAGCACCATCCGCTCGCTGAGCGCCACGAAGCCACCGCCCCACGCCTCGACGCTCACGATCTTGTCCTTGGCGCCGCTCTGGAGGATCGCAAAGCGCGTGTCTAGCTCACCCGTGAGCGAATACGTCACGCAGTTGCCGTTCTCGAACACCAGCAGCAGCTTGAGTTCGTCGGTCCAGCCCATGAAAATGAGCGTATCCTTCGCGCGGTTCGTGGTCAGGTCCTTCTCATCGTACTTGGCAAACGGGATCTCGCAGATTTTCTTGCCGCTGGCGCTGAACACGAGCACAGAGCGGGAAAGCTTGGCGGACGCGTCCACTTTGACGAGCTTCTTTGGGTCGCGCAGCAGCGCCACGGGCCCACCGAACGGCGCCGCAGCCGAGATGAAGTCGCGGAGATCACTTCCGGCGCCCAGCTCGCGCTGCCAGTCGAGCTCGTACAGCGTCCATTTCTGGTACTGCACCTTGCCGAGCGTATGCCACTCGGCCTCCATGTTGGTTGCTGTGGGGTGAAGTGAAGGGGGAGGAGGATTCTAGAGACAAGGAGTGTGTGTCAAAGGAAGTCTATGTGGGCCACATAAATTTGGATATAAAATGGTGTGGACCACGTTCGCCTTCTGTGTGGCTATTATAGTGCACGAAGACGATGATGATGATGATGATGGTTGTTGCGCAGGGGCGCGATGACGATCAGAATCAACATATTCGAGCGAACAAAGAGGCGTGGATGAGCGACGCTCAACAAACGCACACCACGAGAATGGCACAGCGAGTGTACAACGGTTCAATTACTCAAAACAAAACAAATCAAGGAGGCAGTTGCCGCGAGAGCGCCTCGAGCAAGCTGCGCGTGCGGCTGCCAAAGTGCTCGGCGCAGCAGTTATCTGTGCGCTCCGAGGCGGGGCGTTTGCAACCGTCCACAATGCACCGCTTGCCTGCAGATTACCCGCATTTCCTTCTGTGAGCGACTCGGTTCCTTGGGAAAATGAATGGGCGAACACGTACCACCCCCGTGAGCCCAGCACTTGCCGTGCGAGACGGCGATCTTGGTGCAGTCGTCGGTCTTGCACCGCGTGCCTCCACCATGGGACCAGCAGATGCCACGAGACTTGGCGCGTTTCGTGCAGCCGTCAATCTTGCAAATTGTATATCCGCCTGTGTGACAGTAGGCGATATGTCAGCAATGTGCACATTGTGATGTGCAGTTACCGGTAGATGCCAAGGGCGGACCATGTTTCCAGCAGAGACCGCGG
The DNA here is from genome assembly GCA_023337575.1 of Pythium chondricola. Taxonomy (NCBI): domain Eukaryota; phylum Oomycota; class Peronosporomycetes; order Pythiales; family Pythiaceae; genus Pythium; species Pythium chondricola. The sequence goes on along the minus strand of JAADXF010000343.1, from coordinate 9,502 downwards.
TTTTGGGCACGGCACTCGCATCCTTCCTCGCTGCAGCGCTTCCCTCCCTGTCGAAAAAAAAGAAATCAAAACACTGACAACCGTTGATCCTTGTCATTTTTTGTCGTACCCCGTGGCGGATGCAGAGTCCATGGTCCACGACATACTTCTGGCACCCAGGCTCCTTGCAGATGCGGGCCTTCCGTTTCTTTTTCCGACCGAACGCGACCACGGCCGCCGCACTCATCTGAAGCTGCGGCTGTGCGCTCACACGCCGCGCCGCCTTGTCGTCGTCGTCCGTCTGCGTATCGTCGTCGTTCGCGTCCATGTTGACATCTTCGTGGTCGCTGTCGCGGCCAAGGATGAATCCAATTGACGCTTTGGTGGAGCTGTGCATCGCCGAGGTCACGGCCGCCGCCGCCGCCGCCGCAGGCTCAGCGTCCGGCTGGCTCGACATGAGGTCGCGCATGGAGATGCCCGGCATGATGCTTTTCCGATCCAAGGAGGGACACTCGAGAGATACACTTGTGACACAAGTTGTGTGGGTTGAGCAGACCTGCGCGGCGGCCGTCCAACATACCAGTAGTCGTGCTGGTTCTTTTATTTGGGGCATGACAAAGGACTGGAATCGAGGGCATGGGTTGCAGATCCGGAAGTGGTCAGAAGAGAGGGCGAGGACACGTCTCAGAAACAGAGAAAATATTATTTGTTACGAGCCTCCTAGTAAGCAAGTGCATGGTGAATGGCGTGTTGCAGCTGGAGAAATCATGCGATTGTAGAGGTACTGACTGATCTGGTCCACTTCATTGAAGATGTAGATCATCTATTATTAGTAGATGAGCGCAACGCGGGGTAGGGCGTTCGCTGGTTGTCCCCAAGTTTTTCGATAACTCACCATCCTCATGTGTCAAAAGTAGGTGGGATCTCACAGGACGGTTTGTGCATTCGCTACCGTTTTTGTTGTTCGGAGACTGTATTACACCCAGACATGAAGGAGGATTCCAGGTCAAAACACGGAGAAAATATGGCGTGCACCATTCTTCATTTTTTTAGTTGCTGCGACTCGGTACAGTCGCGAGCGACGTGGGCGGAGGATGCTCAACAGAGATGAGTGGTGGCGGAGACGTCGTCGGGGTCGTCGTGTTTGCTCAATGGACGCCTTCCAAAACCGTTTTAAACGCCCTCGCATATGTCAAGCATATTCAAAATTTATGCCGGCTTTATGTCAGCGTTTATGCCGGCTTTATGCCAAATGATGCAATTTTCGACCAAAAAAACCGTCTTAAATCGTTGACATAACCTGCATGTTTGCGCAAGTTGACGCTTCGCGTCGGCTTGATCAGCGTACAAGTTCGCGATGAGATCGGCGCTTCTTCCGTTCAGCTTTTCACATCAGCGCAGGAGGCTCGCCGTCCTCGAAGTCGTCGCTGCTGCTGTCGTATTCTCCCGTTGACACGGTCAGCTCTTGCAACTTGCATCGTCCGTGTTGAAAAAGCAAAGTGGTGGATCTCTCTGCCCTCGCAAACAACACGGATCACACAACCTGAAGGCCAACATGAGGCCATCATGACGCTTTATGTCGAGCGAGAGTGACTCCAGCATTACCACAGAAGATATGCGCGTGATTTCTATTTTTTCATTTTCATCTCCAAACATGTGCGATCATTTTGTAAGCTGTAAACGACTCGGCTGTGACTCGTATTGGCGATGCCCTTCAAACCTCCTCTTCGCCATTGCCGTGGAGCATCGCGTAGTGCTCACTGCACATGTTGTTGGTGCGTTCGGAGGCCGGCTTGCGGCATCGCTCGTACTCGCATCGCTTGCCTGCTCAGTGTCACGGTTTGCTTGTTAGTGCATTCATTCCTTTTATGTATTCTTGTGGATTGCGGGGAGTCACTCACCTCCCCCATGGGCCCAGCAGAGGCCATTTGAGACTGCGATCTTCGAGCAGTCGTCGCGCTTGCAGCGCGTCCCTCCACCGTGCGACCAGCAGATGCCTCGCGATTTGGCTCGCTTCGTGCAGCCATCCACTTTGCAGATCGTGAACCCGCCATGCTTCCAGCAGAGACCGCGATTCTGGGCACGGCAGTCACAGCCTTCAATGTAGCACCGCTTGCCACCCTGCAACGAGACATCTTTAGTATGTTCTCTACTATGGTAGCGGTTGATATCTTTGGTACTTACTCCGTGGCGGATGCAGAGACCGTGGTCCACGACATACTTGGTGCACCCTTCAGCAGTGCATATTCTGGCTTTCCTCTTCTTCTTCTCAGGGGCGTCGTTTGAGTCGGAGGTCTGTGGCTGAGGACTCGACGTAGCGGGGAGAATCCGCCCTCGTACTGGACCTGAAAGAGGAGGAGGTGGTGAAGGAAGAGCACGACGCAGTGCTGAGGAAGATGGTGGTAATTGAGGAGGCGTCGACGTGACAACGCTGCTAGCCAGCAGTCGAGAACGAGGTGGCTCACTCTGCCACGAGTGCAGGTATCTCTCGGCGACACGTGGTGGATGGAGGCTCGATGGGTGGGCTCGCTCTCGTTCCGTGACGAGGTAGTCTAGCGGTGCCTTGGTCTCTCTTCCAGGTAGCTCCGAGTATCGCACCGGCGATGACATGTAATCGCGCGGAGTGCTGTGGTGTGTGGTGATATGTCTTCCTTGAATCGGACGGAATGGGTCATCGTGCTCCCATTCGCGTTGGCCACGCAGCACAGACGGCAACGCCGGCAGCGATTGCATGCGTGGCGCCGTGAGACTAGTGCTAATGGTGTTGTGCAAATAGCCACGAGATTCTGAGAAGTGCATTGGCGTTGGCTCGGGTACGGCAAGTCTGTGCGAAGGTGGTAGGTCCTCGGCCACGACTCGAGACGCGCGCAGCTCGGTGCGCCGGCGCTGGATGGGGGCGCGGAAGACCATGCTCGAGTCATGGAACGCAGCGTCGTGGAAGCGATCCATATCCTACCCTCCGTGGTGTTCGAGCCAAGCAGTGTTGTGTGTCGACGACGAGGTATCGCGTACTGCGGCTTCTGTGCTGCTGCTGTGCTCGACTGCAGTCGAGAGGGGATACCCAAACCGTCGCGGGCGGAGCGGGGGGAGAGCCGTGTGTTTCACGGACGTAATTTTAACCTCGGCCCCCAACTTTAGAAAGGGGCCTCGACTGGCTGGTCCCAATTGCAGCAGCTGGGAGGAGGCTGGGGAGGAGAAGTTCTCCTCTCGGTCCGAGAGTCTCGGAGACCAGCCGCGGAGAATGATGTTCCAAGGTGTCAAGCACAGAAAACAAAAACAAAACGAGAAGCCTAGAAAAACGGGTCTCAGTGAGACTGGCTCACCAACGGAAATAAATATGGAAGCTTTCACCGCCAGTCGCAAGATCACTCGTTCGAGCCGCCAGTTTCGAACAGCGTTCACAGTCCGGCTTACCGATGACGTAAGTGCACCGGTTCAATATCGGTTTCTGATTTTGTACCGATATGCAACCGGTATCCTTTCGAAACACGGTGGTCGTGAAAGGTCGCATCTCTTCTTCAGTGCAACGTGCAACACTGGTACAACCACGATGGCGCGAGGCACTCTGTCGGTGCTGCTGCAGATCTGCACGCTAGCAGCGCTCGTGCTGCTCGATGCGAGAGACCTGTGGTTCAAGTGGGCTTGGCTGGGTTCCGATGACTCGTACCGCTTTACATCGACCAGTGTGGAGAAGCTCGCTGGATCGTCCTCGTACTGGTCCCTCGCTCGCTCAGCCAACGACTCCACCGTGGACAAGGTTATCAGCCAGCGGGTGTCCGGATGGAGCTCCTTTCTAGCGCCTTGCGCTACTGTAGACGTCTTCCGAAGCAAGTATTTTCACCACGTCCGGCTTCATGACTGCGTGGTCGGTGGGAACGACGAGACCACTCAGGAGCTCCTCCCGCAGCTCGTCGCCACCAGCAATGTGCGCGCAGATTCCATGGCCTGGGCCGCGTGCCAGCTGCTCTTTGTTCACCGACGGCCGCCCGTGTGCCATGAGAATGTGGTCGTCGAGTTTCTACGCCGCCATGCGATGCAGTGGCCCTCGGGGATCTCGATCCGTGACATGCTCACTCCCATGTCGGACGCCGAAGCAGAGGCGCTGAATCTACTGGCTGTGATCAGCACAAGCCTACCACTGTCGTCTGTGGTGTGCGTCGAAGGCTTCGTGCTGACAGAGTCCCGCGTCGACAGACTGCCGACTCTATTCGGCTGCGCGAGTCCGACAGTCAACAAGGCAGCGTTTATCGGCCTCCACGCCACCTCGTTCGCCAAGCTTCACCGCAAGATGGCGTGGCTCACAGTCCACGACGTGAACCTGCTAGGGATGCACTACGTCGTGCGGCAGAATGCACGCAGCATCTACCGAGTGCTCGATTGGGAACCATCGATCAACAACCAGACGATGACACTAGTCCACGAGTCCTACGTCAACCTGAGCTCGTCGGGCGTGCTTTGGCACCTGCTCCTCTGTGTGGACGCCATACTTTTGGTTGCACACACGCTCAGCGCTCTGGAGCTCGCAGGATGGGCCATCAGCGCCAGCAGGGCCAGTCTCAAGCACAGAACGTCGAGTGAAAGCAGCCTACCCATCCAGTTTCTCACGATCTCGCTCTACCGCAGCACACCGGTGCTGCTGCTTGCACTGCTCTCACAGTTGATCTCCTGGATCCTCATCTTGCTGTCTGCGGTCATCTGGTCCTGGAGCGACTCGCCGCTGAGCCGGTTCCACGCCGCGCTATCGATGCTAAGGTGCTGGGTACTGGTGCTCCTAGCACTCCGTGGTCTGTGGCACGTGGTCGTGAGCGTCGCTGGTGAGGCGAGAGCGTACCGAGTACTCCGACTCACCTACGTGGCTCCATTCGAGGTCATGGCTGCTACCGTAATGGCGATGGTGGTCTTTCGATCCGCGTTGAGTGGTATTTGTGAGCGCAAGTACTCGATCGACCGTCAGCGTCTTGTGGACGCGTCCACTGTGGATGGAGTGGCGGTGGTCAGCAACGCGTACCATGATGAAGAAGACTACTTCCCCATCGCCAGTCGTGCATCCGTGCTCTCACTGGTGTACATCCCCCTGCTCAGTATCGTGCTCCTTGGTCTACTGTTTGTCTCGGTGACTGCTACCGTCCGTGCACTGTACAATCGGCGCCAGTTGACGATACAGGAGTTAGACTCGACAAGCACCAACCGCCAGCGGTCAAGTCCTGGTGCATACGCTCGACTGCCGGCCGAGGACTTGCTCGACGTGGCGATTCGTTCCACACAGCTTGTCCGCAGCCGCCTAGCACTTGAGATCACAGCCAGCAACTCGAGTCTCAAAGCGCTGAGAGCGGAGCAGTATCTTGAGCATGGAGTACTGCTAGAGGACGGCAAGTTCTTGCGCACGCGGCAGGGTTTTTTCGGCGTGGTGAACCCCAAGATCCACATGGACGACGACCACGCGGTGGTCGGTGGTCACGGCCACGTGGACGGCTCGTGTTCGGTTGGCGACGACGCCACCAGTGGCGATGGCGGCGGCTCACCGACGAAGAAGCGACGCATGTCGAGCCACATCCCATCCCTGCGCTGAGCAAGTGTGCGTGAGTGTATGGACGCGCAGACGGAGAAAAAGAAAAACGTTCTAGGTTCTGGAACCATTCTACACATTACATAAAAAAATTTAGTTGGCGCCTGGAAACTGCACCGCCGGGTCGAAAAACTTGGGCGCTGCTTTCCGACGCGACGAGCGGCGCACGGTCACGAATCCGTCCTCATCCACCAGGTTCTCCTGCGCATCTTGCATCGACTCGGCATTATCATCTCCATCGTCACGATCGACCTGGCCGGAGGCCTCGCCGACCGCCCCCATCGCCACCTCGTCCTGCCGGATCTTGGCCTTCTTCAGGTCGATTGGAATCAGCTTCTGGACCTGCTCGTGGAGCGCACGCACGCGCGTGTACTCGCCGCGTTTGCACTCGTCGGCCAGCATCGTCATGAGCTCTGCGATCTCCTCGACGCTGCCGTCCTCGCACACGAGTCCAAACTCCATCTCGACGTAGTCGCTAATGTTCTCGGCCATCGCGTCCGCGTACACGGCCTTGTTGAACTTGTAGACCTTGAGGATCTCGTCGAGCAGGATCTCGTACTTGCGCCGCGTGTCACCGCCGCCCCACTCGCCCTCCATCGCCATGCGCAGCGCCGTCCACCGTGCGAGCGCGAGCTTAACACCGTACTCGAAAAAGTCCCATTGGTTCTTGATCGTGCCCTCCTGGAACGCGGCCGCCTGCTCGCGCGCAATCGACAGCAAGATGCTCCCGTTCATGGTGGTGAATGTTGTGGTGTCTCTTTGACAACGAAAGTGACTTGGATGGCGGAGCCAATCAATCAAATGTACGTTTTTAGGGGAATCCATATTGACGAAGAACGCACAGCATAAATAAAAGAATTACTTTTATAGACGCCACGTGAGTTTCCTTCAACACGGTATCGACGTCCTACACGAGTTGACAAACCTTCTTTGCAGCATCTCCGACGATCCTCTAGACAGATTTCGCATCCGATTTGATGGAGCTTTGCGGACAGCACCAGCCAGTAACGTTGACATTCTCGAATGGATCACCAGGACGCTAGAACGCTTTGAATACTCTACTATCGCTCTTCTACGCTACCGATGTGAATACCAGTTGTCGCGTATCTTGTGAGCGAGTCGATTGTGAACGCAAATTCGGTCGGGACAGGAGTGCATAGAGTTCATCATCATCATGTTCCACCAAAACACCCACTGTTCGTGGAAGAGCGACGTGCGGCCACCCACCACCATGGCGAACTGCTCCTGACCGGGGTCCTCTGTGTGTTCAGTGTGTTGTGTTCGCAATTCTGAGACCTGCCCTGGCGAACGTCGTGGTGCACGACTGGGAAACCAGAATAATGTTGTAACACCTTACCGGTGTGTGTGTTCGAGAACGCCTGTTCATTGGACCAAAACCAAGCGCGGAACAATCAACAGTCACGAACATTTGATTATTGTCTTTGCGAGGCGTTCGTTGTCAATGAACAAACCAGAAGCGATCTACTGACCCACTACCAGTGCAACTTCACATCCTGATCCGACCGACGCCTGGAGTTTGACTGGCAAACAGGGTCGAATGACCGACGCCCAGGACGCCAAGCACTCGCTCGCCTTCATCCTGGATCAAGCGAGCCAAGCCAGAGATGACTGTGGACCACACGACGTACTCCCATCACAAATGCGGACGACAAACGCCAAGACCATATCAGTTGACTCATCAGCCTTCGGTCCACCGTGGCGACTGACGGCGACCGGGCGAAACAAGTCGCCGATGTCGCCAACGGGATCATTCTAGGATGAAAACCTCCGTGCCTTGGCGACCACTGTGACATTTACCGTCGCAACTCGACAGCCCGATCGTCATGTACTTAGTGGCTGGCGAGATCTCGAAAGCCTTTGACGTTCTCAACGGAATCCGACAAGGTTGCCCGCTCGCGCCAGTGCTCTTCATCCTTGCCATCGAGCTACTCTACGAGATGCTGAAGCTGAACCCACGGCTCCCTGGTGTCCGACTATCGGCGCACGTCACGAACAAGGCCAACGGGTACGCTGACGACATCTCCGTCTACCTCACCCACGCCAACGAGGAGCCGTTCTTACTGGTGGAGCTGGTGGCGTTTGGGGAAGTCTCCGGATTGGAGATCAACCTCTCTAAGTGCCTGGCGATACGGCTCGATCCAGATGGAGGCGACGCCACCACCACCAGCATCCCAATGGCTGCGCCGACTCAGTTGGTGCGCTACCTGGGAATCTTAGTGGCTACGATCCCCTGTGTCACGACGATCTGGGAAATCACCGTCCAACAACTCCGTGCCCGCCTGCACCTCGCCAGCATCAAAACGACGGATCTACTGCGGCAAGTCCAAGTGAGTCGCGCCATCATCCTTCCCAAGCTGCTCTACTTGCGCAACACTACTGGCCATCCTCCGTCACTGTATCCAAGCTCCAGAAGTTCATTCACAACTACGTCTGGTTCAACGTGCTGGCAGCAGACCCCCAGCACCGCCGCGCGGCGATGAGCCAGCATGCGGCAGTCTTACTGATTCGCAGTGGGCATCGCGATCCCAGACCTGCGTACTGAATTGCTCAAGCTCGGCACCAAGATCACACTACGGTGGGCGGCTGCTACGTCACCGCTACAGCCGGCCGTCGATGCCATCCTCCGCACACGGCACTGCACCGCAGCCCGGACAGCTTCGCAAGTCGCGCCCAGGACCGCTCTCCACTCCTAGCGCAGACGGCGGCAGCGACCGGCACCAGCGTGCTCAAGACGACGCTCGCTTTCCCTCGCTCCGACGAAGAACGCACAGCAATCGAGTCTCTGCTCCACTGGGCGGGCCGTGGCAACTCCGCGATCAAACACTGGGACCAAGGGTGGCTCGTCTGCTCGTACGATCATCTCCACCAGCCGCTCCAGAAGGTCCTCGACGCCCAGGCACCAAATTGCTCTCTGTCCCTGCACGTCCTTCTCGACGCCCCCGCCGATGGCGAGTCGGTGCTGCTCCTCCCAACACTGACAGTGCCTATGCTCAAACCCCTGACCCAACCCGGGGACCGGCTCGGCGACGTCGTGGACATCCACTGGGACCGCATCAGTTAGGTAAGGTTCCAATGTCTTCAACACCGATACCCGCTCATCCGGGTTGAGGCCGATTGCTTCAGATCACTCTGCGACTCCATCATATTCAATTACCCGTCGCTTCTCCTGCCCCGATCGCCGGAAGACGCCGTGGAACCAGTGCCTCCCTCCCTCGACCGCTGGAGACTTCAGCGAGACGACGGCTCTGTCCGCCTCTTCTGGGAGCCCACGCCCCCCCTGCCACCCGAGGATCTCGGGGTGGTCCGCAACATGGCGGACGTCCGCGCAGCGGCGCGACGACTCAATTCCTCACTGGACTTCTCCGACCACCCCTGGCTTCAACCTACCGCACCGCTGTGGGCGTCCCCCGCCTCGCGAGACACACTCCGAGCAGCACTGGCAACTCTCGCGACGGGGCTCCGCTCTCGAGGCAGTAAGGAACTGGCTGGTCGAAGCTCCCGCAGCGCTGCCGAACACCCCGCGGTGCATGCCTGCCCTCGCTCTCGTGGCACGAGATCGCCCATCTACCGTACAGCACCAGCGCGCAGAGACTCCTGCTCCACAAGGTCGAGGGCCTCCGGCTCAACGGTTGGGACCGCAAACATGAGCGGCGCGGGTGCCCGCACTACCCGGAGATCAGCAGCACCGGCAGCACCACCGGACACATCGTGTGGGACTGCTCCTCCGCACAGCTCGTGTGGAATGAGATGCGCGCCTGGTGGTATGCCCGGGACCTCCTGGCTGACTCCGACCTCGCCACGCACGAGCGACTACTCATCGCCGCGCTCGGGCTTCGCCTACTCCGCATCCCGGCGGCCGTCTGGTCCCTTGCCCGTGTACGCCGCGCTCCCGTCGACCTAGGGTGTAGGGTGTAGGGTGTAGGGTGTAGGGTTTAG
>JAADXF010000342.1:0-22286 GCA_023337575.1 Pythium chondricola | reverse complement strand
GTTCCAGAACCCGGAGGCGTGGAGCAACATTGGACGAGCGCGTCATTTCAGCTGTGGTAACACGACTACGAATCGCGTGGAGTCCAACTGGAGTCAGGTCGTACTGCTAACTGCGCCGATTACTGCAGCCGATCTAACCCCATTCTCAAACACCCCCAGGTGAAAGATACAACTGATGGCAAGACGGGTCTCGACAAGCTCTTTGCTTCACTGATTCAGCATCAGGCGACTGTATTGCGCACCGTTTTTGACGAGATGACGTTGTTTATACGCCGGACGCGTACCAACATTGGCGTTCCTGCGCTCCTTCATTCGATCTCAAGCTGCGTGAGCGACTTCGCGCTGAAAAAAATCGTGAGGCAGCATCGCTTCTACGACAGGTCGAGTGATATGAAGGGCTGGTCCGTCATCGAGATGCCGTGCAAGCAGCACACGATGTCAAAGAAAAGTGTGACGGCTTCTGGCGAGGGGTGCGTTCAGTTCGCGGTTGTTCAGCAACGCATCTTCTCTGTTGTATCATCGAAGGCGACGGCAACGGTGAACGCCACAGAGTGGACGTGCGACTGTTTCTTCTTCGTGTCGCTGCGGATCCCGTGCCAGCATAGCAACAATGGGCACTATTGCGCGGTGTCACTACCTGGATCTGTCAAAAATAGAATTATCGACACATGTTGGAAATACAAAAGTGGTCAATTATCGACGTCGCCCTTGAATATTAAATGTCGACCCAGAGCAAGGTGATCGCGATGAGCGCGTACGCGGTGAGTAGCATCGAGCCTTCGAGCCAATTGGATTTGCCGTCGGCGATGATCGCGTACACGATCAGGATCGACATGAGGTACACGAGGATCTGGAACTCGGGGAACGCGAGCGTCATCGGCTGGCCTAATGCCCAGCCAGCGATGACGGTCACCGGCACGACAAATACCGAGATTTGCGTCGCAGAGCCCACCGCGACGCCCATCGCGAGCTCCATCTTGTCGTGGAGCGCCACTTTAATCGCTGTCACGTGCTCTACCGCATTGCCGACGATGGGTAGAAGCACGATGCCGATAAACGATTTGCTCACGTTGAGCTCACTGGCAAAACCGTCGATCGAACCAACGAGGAACTCGGAAAACAACGCGACCAGCAGCGTCGACACAAGCAGCACGATCGCACTTGCACGTTTGGACAAGTCTATCTCATCGCCTTCGTCCTCCTCCTCTTGGAACAAGTGGAGGTGCGTGTGCAGCTGGAAGAAGAGCAACTGCATGTACATGAAGAGCAGGAAGATGGCGGAGATGTGGGACAGCGTCAGTGTCTTCTGCATACGATCCGCTTCCGATTCGTGGTCCGCGAAGTAGTAGATGTACGACGGCAGCAGGATCGCAAAGCTCGAGAGCAGAAGCAGCGACGAATTCGCGCTCGCGCCAACCGCATTGAATGAGCTCTCCTTTTTGGCCAGTCCACCCGCGATGAAACTGCACCCGAGCACGAGAAGCAGGTTGGACAAGACCGAGCCGATGAGCGACGACTGCACGACTTCGATCTCGCCCTTGCTCAGCGCAAATACAGCGACCACGACCTCGACTGCGTTGCCAAACGTAGCGTTCACCAACCCGCCGATAGTCTCGCCCGTGTGCAGCGCCAGCGCCTCGGTGGCTTCGCCAAGCAAGCTGGCAAGCGGAATCATCACCAAGAAGTTGAGCAAGAAGATCCACGAGTCGCCCCACTGGTTCAACGACGCCCACAGCGCAAAAGGCATCGTGAAGAGCAGTATGTTGAGCTTCTGGTCCAGCAGCAAGTGCCTGATCGACACGAGATCTTCAACGAGAGTCGGTTTGGATACCATGTTGCCACCAGCGCTCATGGGCACCTGCGGATCCACATCACCATTCTTGCTGTTCCCAGACTCGCTGCGAATGAACGAGCCGCGTGGCTCGAACGACGACGCGCGCTTGGGCGGCAAGAGTCTCGACCTCTCGGTCGGAAACGACCGGCGGATCGCCTTGTCTTCGTCCAGTAGGCTGCGGCGCCCGCCTTCCATGTCGAAGAGCGTCTCGCCCTCCGCTAGCTGCTGCGTGCGCGAGCGCCGCATGTGGGCGTTCGCCTTCATCGTGTGCATCATGGTGATGCGGGGCGGGGGGGAGGAGCTCTTGCGGCCTCTCCGGAATCCGGACACTTGAGATCTGGACATGAAACAGAGATATTCCAAAGTGGTTTTTAAGGGTGGGTTTTGAAGTGGCTTTGCGACGTTTGGGTCATTCGATGGTGGATAGGGTTCACGCGAGACTCTGGGACATACCGGTACTGTAGAAACGGTATTTTAATTAAAATGGGAATTTACAAATTACGGGCGCATTTTTGAACATTTACACTCGGTTGGCATGATTGACTCCAATTGTGCAACCTTTGATGAACTGATACTTCAATCATTGACCCTCGGACACAGCCTGATCCACCACGGTGTACTATGGCCAGAGTGGTCACAAACCGCAGTCACTGAGCGCACTCGAGGGTATGGCAAGGTTAGAGGCTACGTGATATTCATCTTATATCTAGTGAAGAGGTTAGATTATGTGTATACTGGCTGATCAATACGGGTCCAAATAAGGAGAAAGGTTGCACAATTAGAGTCAATCATGCTACCTGAGTGTAAAATGTTCAAAAATACGCCCGTAATTTGTAGATTCCCATTTTAATTAAAATACTGTGAAATGGCATTTGAGTCAAGCGGCAGAGTCAAATGATTTGACTCTACCGCTTGACTCAGATACGCATGCGACGCAGGTTTGCGATGCTGTGACGCACTATTACCGCCTCCAGTTGAAGCTCCGCAAGGGCCGGCTTCGTCTCCAGGGTAACCTGATCGGTTTAATCCATGGGTCGCCGAAGCTCCAACATGCGCTTGCTGCGAGTGAGTGAGTGAGTGATCAGGAAAGTTACAGACGCAAGTTCTCACGGACTTGCTAGTCCTCAGAGAGGCGCGGGGGATGTAGTATAGTAGTGCAAGTTGAAGCTCTGTATGTGGCGCCAACTGCAACTCATTGCTGCTGCATGATGACCGCTTCACACTGAAGAAACCAACGCATGCGATCAATCGCGGGTAAACAATCATTCTAGTTGACACTCTGCAGACGACAATCATCATGCACAAGGCATCTATAGGAGACTTCATTCGTGATCGATGCATTACTGTACTCTTCCACAGAGCTTCGTCCTCTCGACTTTCGCCTGTTGGCTGATGGTGATGCGCATGGTGCCGTCGACTGTGGACGGGCATTTGGAATTGACGATACAGCTCGGCGATGCGTGCCCACAGGTCACATCTACGAGAGCCGATCTTTTCATTTTTGGATCACATGCGTCAAGCATCCAACGCCAAGTCAAAGGATACGAAGGCACAAAGACCATGATGCTGAAAGGATCGCTCTCGCCATGATGATGGCGCGGACCAGAACCACTTGCCTGAGAACTATTTAGGCTGGATGAGGCCGGGGCGAAATTAGAATCCAGCCTAAAAAACCTCATTGTTCTGTCCGACTTGATCAGGAAAACCTCGAGCACAGTGGTGCTGTTGGCCAACAAAGAGCCTGATTCTGTGAGTGAAGCTCGTGAGCGGAATTGACCGGCGGCCAGGGCAAAGCCACCACCCACGCTTTCTCTCACTCTCGCTCGCGCGCTGCCGTTCTCCATCACTGTACGGACCAGGCCACTCGACCGTAACTCCAAGCGCCGACAGCCACGTTCCAAAAGTAGCTTCTTGCTTCGACCGATCCTGAGTCAACCTCTCTCGTGTCAACGAGATCGGGTCCTCGCTCAGGGTGTCTAAAAAGTGGCGTTCGACGGCGCGCGGAAGAGGCTGCTGACCGACGGCCAGTTGGGAACTACCTACCGGTAGCACAGCAGGGACCAACGAAACGACGGTACAGAGCCTGTATAGGAACGTGGGAGAGCTTTGCCCTGGGGACAGAGCAAGCGAAGACCAACAACCGAGGTGTGAGTCAACGTGGCCGTGGTGATTTTCAACGGGAAATCCACTCATGGTTCCATGCGTGTCTGACGCAGAAACCATGTTGCACCCGACCAACGCGTTCCTCGACATCGACAACATTCGCCGCTCGATCACCGGTGCGTTTATGATGGCCCACGACGTGTCATGCCCTCCCCGCCACTGATTTCTCTTTCGATGGTTTTGTCCTCGCTTTAGGCAAACGCCCAGTCGTGTTCCTCGACTATGATGGAACGCTCTCGCCGATCGTGGATATTCCAGACCGTGCGTATATGACGCAGGAGATGCGCGGCGCTCTGAATGCGCTCTCGTCCAAGCACGTGACAGCGATTGTGACCGGACGCTCGACCGACAAGGTCTATGACTTTGTGCAGCTCGACAATCTCGTGTACGCTGGCAGCCACGGGTTCGACATCAAAGGACCCAAGTCGCTACCCATCAACTGCCAGGTGGCCGACAACTTTCGCCCAATGCTGGAGCAGTGCGTGAAGGACCTGTCGGCGCAGGTGGCGCATATTCCTGGTGCGGAGCTGGAAGACAATCGTCTCGCTGTGTCCGTGCACTATCGCCATGTACGTCCCACGCTAAAAGGAATCGTCAAATGATAGCGGCTGACTTCCTATGACGTGGTTAGGTGCCAGTCCACCTCCAAGGCCTGGTCGAGAGCATCGTGGACAAGTACATTGCGCTCCACCCATCGCTGGTCAAGAAGCACGGCAAGAAGGTGTTCGAGCTGCGTCCACGTGTCGACTGGAACAAGGGCCGGGCGGTGATGTACATCTTGGAGGAGCTCGGCTTGGACGCGGAGAACGTTGTGCCGTTCTACCTCGGAGACGACGTGAGCGACGAGGATGCCTTTCTCGCACTCAACTCGCGGTCCATCGGCAAAGGCATCTCCATCATAGTGCGTGATCCGGACGCCAAGAACATCGACCTTCCAGGCAACATGGCCCAGCTTCCCGAGACCACTGCATCGTACTCGCTGCGCGACACGATTGAGGTGGAGCAATTTCTCAAGATGTTGGCTACGCTCGAGGAAGTGGCGTGTCCGTCGTCCTGACATGGAGCGGAGACCCCGGCGTCTCCGTCGAGAGACTTCACATGGGATTGCAGGTGCTGCAGTCGACCGACGACCGTTTCTCCATCTTCTCTTCTAGTCCATACTTCACATCATAGACTGCCTGCAGGGTGTTCCAGTGCACGCTCTCCGCCCTTCACCAAGCGCAAACGACGATAGTGTACTAGCAATCGTCATTTGGGGTACGAAGGCTGGGGTCCGTCGCATTTTGGAATATGTCCTTACAGACAAATATATACGTTTTGGGTAATTGGGTGAATGGGTTTTTCTCATTCGGGGGTCGGTTCCCTCAGCCTTCCGTCTGACGAAGAGATCAGAGCGTCGAGTGGCAATGATGGTGTTGCGAGCGACCCAGGCGACGGCACGCGCGCTCGAGGCGCAGGGAAAGAACCACGTGCGTTCAGTGTCCGTGCGTTTCTTCTCGGACGCCAAGAAGGCCGAGGATGAGGCGGCCGCCGCGGCTGCCGCTGCCGCTCTCGCCAAGGAAGATGCGCTCATGGACCAGGTGAAGCAGCAGGTCCTCACCGAAGCCCAGCGCACGAGTGCGTGATTCGAATGCTACCGGCAACCGTATTCAGGGCTCTAATTTGTATCGCGCTTCTTGTGTATGGACCAGTTCTCCCGTACCACGCGACGGACGCCGTGTCGCCGGCGATCGATGCGACGCCGATCCCGTACCCGAAGGAGGTCGCGATCGTGTCGGGCGTGGACACGTGGTCGTTCGGCCGCAAGGCCAAGCTCTTCATGCCGACGCGCCACCAGATGCAGAGCGGCACCTACACCACGCGCCACTGGGAGATCCGCTTCGACGCGCCTCGTACGTTGTGTCTCTTTGTCATCGTGCAGTGTGTGAAGCAGAAGACTGCAGACTCATTTTTATTCTGCAGGCACGTGGGCAAACCCGTTGATGGGCTGGACCAGTACGGCGGACCCGATGCACGGCATGGTCATGAAGTTTGACACGAAGGAGGAGGCGCACCGCTTCGCGGAGAAGCAGGGCTGGGAGATCGAGGAGCACGAGCCTGCGCCCGTGGGCAACTTTGACGGCCAGATCTCGTACTCGCACAACTTTCTCCCCGTCGATGTGGAGAACCACATTAAGACGCACGGCAAGAAGGCGCACGTGATCTTTAAGCACCCGACGGGCCGCCGAAGCAACTGGGTCAAGACGCTCAAGTACCACGGCGACGGTGTCGTCGCACAACACGGTGGTGAGGCCAAGGAGCAGTAAGCGATGGACAGCGAGTGCGTGCGACGTGAATGCGCTCAAGACCCCGTAAATGAAGCAACATAAAACACACCGCGACTGGTTCGAATCCATGCATTGTCCACGCACTCTTCTATGAAAGAAGTAGTACTACGGTGGTATGTAGGCACGCGAGGACGCGGGCTCGATTGGTTCGTCGCAGAGAGTGACCACGACGACAGTAGGCTAGACCACGACGTGCGCCGTCTGTGCGGTTGGCTGCTGCGACTGGTTGTAGCGGAGCTCCGGCATGGCTTCCAAATCGGCCTGCTGCTGCGACTGCGTGGTGGTCATGTGCGCCTGGTAGGCAGGGTGCTGCAAGAAAGAGGCGAGTGTGTGAGACGCCACCATCAGTGAAATGGAATAAGCACCGAGTGACGCACACGGTGGATGAGGAAGAAGTTGAAGAGCGCGATAATCATCAAGAAAATGCCGAGCAGTGTGCCAATCCATCCTTGCGAGAACGCCAAGAACGAGATGCTGTGGGAGGGCAGGTCAGTCACACAGTCAGTACACCACATCTGTATCGACCACGACAGATCACCACGAACGAACCAGAGAATGAAGCCGGCCTTGCCCTTGGCATTGAACATGAAGCCAAAGTTGTTCTTGACCTTCTCGGCGATCGACGGGAACTGGTTGTGGTTCTCAATGAACACGAGCGCACTGGCCATGAACCTAGTATGGTCGTATTATGGTCATGGAGACAGTGAGCATCCACACCATCGATTCTGGCTGCACATGCAAACAAGAAAAAAAACGCACATGATGTAGAAGACCACGAGGAAGTCCGAGTAACTCGGCACCATGAACATGCGGATAAAGCACGTGACGAAGAGCAGGATCGCCGCGCCAAGGTTGGCGAAGCGCATGTAGCCGTTGATGCGCGCAATGTCGGTGGCGACGATGCGGTTCGTGATGTCGTCGGTCTTGTCCGTGATCACCTTGGGCATCGCGGGCACTTTAAAGCTCGTGCCGACGATCCCTGGCGGCGCGACTGGTGCTGGCTTGGCGCCTGTGGGGGCGGCGTTAGCATTTGCGGATGGAGGACCCGCCGCGGCGCCGGCGGTGCGTGGCGAAATCATGGGAGGAGGGGAGGCTTTACCCGTCGACGTAGATGCCTCCATCATTGTGGGTGCTGCTGTGGAGAGAGATCGTCAGGCGGGAGAGAATTGAGTCGCGCGCTGCTGCGTGCTTGCTGCTGCTCTGCTTTCTTTAGCTGCTGGTGCGACAACCGATACGATAGAAAGACCTGAGTTGGGCATGGCGGCATGCGATGTACTGAGACAGCGGAATATTCTGACTTGGAAATTGTAAGAAGTAGTCAGTGCTGGGCTAAATATACTGATGTGCGATGGTGAGAAAAGCGGCGATTGTTGGTCACAATCCCGTAAAAGCAGGATAGATCACCAAGAATCAATATTCACGAAATTATGCTTTTGATGCCGTCATTGTGCCTACAAAAACACTTATAGTATCAGAGGTATACAGCATACAGTATTCAAGACACTCACCTTCTAGAATTTGGCTAATGATGTGTCGGATCCGAGAAGTCGAGTCTGATTGGCTGAAAGCATGCAGTAGGCTCGAAGCGAATCTGATGCTCAACCAGTGCATTTGCTAGAATGGATGATACCTTCGTGAAGAAGACCGGCGCGGCGTCGATCGGGGCCGTGCTGACCGCGCTCACAGTGAGTTCTCTTACAGACTACGGACAAGCGCTGTTCTGAAGCTTGGACTGACTGTCGCGTTTGTTCCAGGTTGCGCGTACGTCTCTATGGAATCAACAACGTCGTTGGTGTTCTTAGTTGATCATTGTGGTTGATGGTGTATGTTTCTCATGCAGCTCTCGAGGTCGTCAAGACGCGGTTGCAAGTGCAAGCCCCAGACATCATCCACGTGCCCACGGAAGTCAAGAAGGTGCGCAAGATGCAGCCGGCGCGTCTCCGTTATGGTCTGAGCCGGTGTTTTTGCAATCAGTCCTCCCACTACTGCTTCTCCAATGGCCTCATGGACACGATGCTCCCCAAGGAGCGATTGCTCCAGACCTGCCGGTGCAAAGCGGAAGAGCTGTGCAACCCCTCCAACTCGACCAGTCTCCTCCGCACCATGGCTCGGATCGTGCGATTGGAAGGCCCGCTGGCGCTCTACTCTGGCCTGGCGCCAACGTTGGTGATCGCCGTGCCTTCGACAGCGATGTACTTCACGTCATATGAAGCATTCCTGCGTCGTCTTCGAGAGGCGTTTCCCGATCAGAGCGTTGGGCCGTTGGCGATGGTCTCGGGCGCGATGGCACGAGCTGGGGCAACGACGGTGTTTTCGCCTCTTGAAGTCATCCGCGTGCAGATGCAAGCAGGCACAGCAAACGAGTCGTTTGTGCAGCACCTGCGACGAGTTGTGGGGGCTGGGCCACGGCAGCTGTGTGCTGGTCTCGGTGCCACGCTGGCTCGTGACATTCCATTCTCTGCGATGTACTGGTACGGCATTGAGACATCCAAGCCCGTGCTCGACAGCATGTTCACCATGGAGAATGCATCCAAGAAAAAAGTGACAGTGGCGCTGATTGCTGGCGTCGTGGCCGGTACGTTCGCGACCGTGGCAACGCATCCATTTGATGTGGTCAAGACGCGTGCGCAAGTGGCGATGTACTCCACCTCGGCCTCCACGCATCACGTGGATGGGCGACCAATGTCGTCGCTGCAAATGCTGCAGCGCATCTGGGCGAACGAGGGCCTCCGCGGTGTGACGTCCGGTCTTTCTCCTCGCATTGCCAAGGTGGCACCCGCGTGCGCCATCATGATCTCGTCATACGAGGCCGCCAAGATCGCCTTCAATCTTCCGCAGTAGCAGCCTGAACCGCAAGTGTATTCAATAGAGTATCGATTAAAGAAACCATGCAAGTGCCGCACTGTGGCATGGCATGGTGGTCACTACCGCTACGGTACCCCTAGCTGGCGTTGTGTTCGTGAGTGCGCAGCCGATCGGAGCGTCATGATCATCGCGCGTCATCTTATCATTTCTGTTTATGATCTTCGGCAGATCGCAAAAACGAAGAAACCGAATGTACTGCAATAGCGACGCGTCATCCAACAGCTCCACCCAAATTTCGATGACGGAAGTGCAGACGTGGGCCACAAGTCCATCACGGTTTAGTGGGTACAATATTGCGGGGGTTGCATCCATGCCCAGTCCACATCTCATGCGTGTGCTCTGAGTCAGAGCCTCTGACATGATGTCCGCGACATCCAATACCGGTACTTGTACCATTGGGCGCACAGTTGAAGCGCATTTGCGTGCGGCGCTTCCATGCGCGGTAATCACACCACACCAACACATCATTGCTCGCAATACGAGTCATTGAGGTCGCGCCGCCGCTAACCACAAGCTTATCACAGGCGACGTCACTCTAAGAGCCATCGTGCCGGATTGCCACAAGTTTCACAAGTTTTAGCTACACGGACCATCACTCTGATTCCACTCCCCCAACCCCTCCGAGCTGCCAGCCCAGAAATTGCCGCCGCACTGTTTCATGGGGCTAGGGAAGTCAGCAAACCTCCCAAAATGCATCAGAAAGGTGCAGAAGAGTCAGCCATTCAAGCGTTCCTAACATCCAGAGCCTGTTATAATACATACCAATCTAAGTTTTGATTTCTTTTCATGTGGGTCTGGCTTATTCCTTTTCGCAGGTTGCCACTCCCCACCAAGTCTGCCAGGTGTGACGGCTTCGCCCATGCGGTTGCCGAGTGATGCGCGGCGGCGCATGGAGTCGCCAGCGAACGGCTCATTCGTGCCGGCAGAGAAGCACGGCGAGCAACCCCACACTTTAGCCACCGCTGCCTCCTGTACTGTCATATAGTAGACGATCGCTAGCTACATAGTACTGGTTGCCGTAGGCGTCGCCGACCAGCGCTCCTATACCCACCCACACACAGAGCCATATCAGAACCGTCTCGAATGCCGCCGGCGTGGAAGTTTCTGAAAGACGACGCCCCCGAGTCCAAGCTTGACGACGGCGCCAGCGGCGGTACATGCGACTCGGGCGTCACCTGCATCGACTCGTCCAAGAGCCTCGACGCCGCCGACATGCACGAGGACGACAATGACGATCCTCATGACGACAGCCACCTCCTCCTGCCTCTCGCCACCTCACAGCGGTCGCGCTCATTCAACCTGGGGCTGCGCAAGCGCCCGCGGCCCAGCGTGCCCTCCATCTCCATCGTCTCGCTCTACAACCGCCTGCAGACCTCAAGCGTCGTGGTGGTCGATTGCCGCAGCGCCGCCGAGTATGCGAATGGCCACATTCGCGGCGCGCTCCATTGCGAACACGGCCGCCGCTCGCGCCACAAGTCGGTGGACGATGTGCTGCAGCAGCACGCGCAGCAGCCCGTGGCGCGCAAGCTCGTGCACCGCGAGATGATGGAGATTGTGGTGGTTGGCAGTAACCGCACGGCTTCCTCCCTGTTCAACCGCATCGACGGCGGCTACCGCCTCGCCAAGCTGCTGCGCTACGAGGGCCAAGTGTACTCGGTCGCGTTCCTTGCCGCGGGCTTCCACGCGTTCGCCACGGCGTACCCGTTCATGCTCACGCCCGCCGACGCCACCACGTCGACCACGTCGTCGGTGGCCACGTCCATCGCGTCCGACGAGGATGCATCGTCATCGCCGTCGTCGGCGCCAACGCCAACGCGTCGTAGTAGCAGCAGAAAGAGTAGGAGAAGGAGACCAACCAAGACGCCACTCCAGTACCCGAACGAGATCATCCAAGGGTTCCTGTACCTGGGCAATTTCTGGCAGGCCAACAACGCGCAGGTGATCCAGGACCTGGGCATCACGCACGTGATCAACATGGGCGCGTTCAGTGACGACCGCACGCTCTTCGATCACGTCACGTACCTGGACGTGGACATCAAAGACCGCGAGTCGGTCGACATCCGCAAGGAGTTTGCGCACACGGTGGCGTTCATCCAGCGCGCGGCGCGGAGCAAGCACACGCGCGTCTTGATCCACTGTGTGCAGGGCGTCTCGCGCTCGTCCACGATCGTCATCTGGTACCTGATGCTCGAAACAAAATGCACGCTCTCGGCCGCGTACAGCTACGTGCTCCACCGCCGGCCACTCATCTTCCCCAACCGCGGGTTCATGGAGCAGCTCATGGCGAACGAGAAGGAGCTGTACGGCGAAGAGAGCGTGCTGCCACAGGAGCTGGATCTGCTGCAAAATGGGCTGCTGGCCCCCACCGACCGACAGGGCTCCGAGCTGCGGGCGTCCATCTACTAACCACCTCGTTGATGGTAATGACCGAGCCGATCATCGACGTATCTTATCTTCGTGTCCCTCCCTCCCTTCTACTTCTACTGTACTTATTGTACGACTCCTACGAGTAGTATACTAGTACGACGACTACTACGTTTTCACCGCACAGTGTGGTAGATCCGCCCGTTGTCGTACTTGCCGTTGAAGAAGCGGCCTTCCCACTCCACGCCGTCCTTGTCCACGTACCGCCCGCGGTCGCTGTGCATTCGGCCATGCCGCCACCCGCCCGTGTACTCGGCACCGTCGGCCCACTGATACCGCCCGTCGCCATGGAACTCGTTGCCGTGGAACTCGCCCTGTTACGCACAGAAGCACCATCATTCACTCCGGCCATGGTTTGTACTGATCTACACACTATGAAAGCACCTCGTAGACGGCGCCGGTGGCAAAGTGGTAGACCCCGTGGCCCTGCATCGCGTCGCTCTCCCACTGCCCGTCGTATCGCTCGGGACCGACGTGGTAGACGCCTCGGCCATGGCGCACGGGCTTGGTACCGCCGTTTACAACACGGTACTCGCCCGTATATGTAGACCCGTCGGGGAAGCTGAACGTGCCCTGCTTGACCACCAGCTCCTCCTCCGGGTTGGCCACGGGTGTCGTCTCCTCTGGCTTCTCCTCCTTGGCGGCAGAGGCCGCTGGTGTCTTGGGCGGTGCGCCCATTGCTCCCTTGGGCGGCATTTTCGGTATAGGATTCTATGGGAGGTCAACAGAATGGGCTGCGATCGTGAAAAGACGCGAAAGCGGTCGGTCATTCCTTAGAGGGGTGGGTGGTGTCTCTTCACAACCACAGCCCATTCAGTCAGTCACACAGAGAGATCCGTACTCCAGTAGTACAATGGAGGAGTTCCTGCACGTGTACGAGATGGAGAGTCTGTCGCTAGGCGTGACGGCGCGGAAGGACGTCGCGGACCAGGTGCGGCGGTTCTACCTGGGCGACGCCGCTGCCCACAGCGGTCTCTACCGCACAGCGTTGGCGATGGCAGCGAGGCAGCGGGACGCCAAAGGCAACGAGGACGAGGACGAGAGCAAGCAGAGTCGCGACCGTGGCAAGACGTTCGCACTCGTGGTCGCTGGCAACTCGAAGGAGTGCTTCCGCAACCGACTGCGCAACATCCAGCTCGTGGCGCTCAGCCACGCCGTGGTCAAGAGCCGCCTCGCGGTGGTCCATGGTCTAGACTTTTGCCACAACGTACTGGGTGAGATGCACGACGACACGAGCCTGGACAGTGACACCAAGACAGGTAGCAGCAGCTACAAGGACGGAGCCAGGAGCGCGCTGGATGAGACGCCGTTCCTGTTGGACGCGGCGCCTGCGCTCGTGCGGATGCTGCAGACCACCGCGATGTACGCCAGCCAGATCAGCGAGCTCGACCTCAGCAGCAACCGCATCGGGCCAGAGACAAGTCAGCTCCTCTGTGCTGCACTACAGGATACCCCCACAGGACTACGCAAGCTCAACCTCAACGGGAACCCCCTGGGCGTCGCTGGCGGCCATGCGGTCGCGGAACTACTCGCCAACAAGCAGTGCACTCTCGAGGAGCTCAACCTTGGCAACACGGGGCTGGAGGTCGAGAACCTCATCGCGATCGCGACTGCGATGCGTACCAATGCCGCTGTCCACACATTGAACCTGGACAAGCCCGTTGTGCGCACCAAGGAAGAAGAGGCGATCCAGCACATTGGCAAGATGCTTCAAGTGAACGAGACACTGCGTGTGCTGAGTCTGAACAAGCATCAGCTGACGGACCACGGCGTGCAAGTGCTGGCCGAGCGACTGCTGGACAACCACACGCTCCAGCGACTCACACTGCGGGCAAACAATATTGGTGCAACCGGTGCAGCAGCACTCGCGGCGTTGCTGTTGCGGCACGACACGCTCGCCGAGTTTGACCTCAGTGCGAATCGCATTGGCGATGCTGGCGCTGAATCCTTCGCCAAGCTGCTGCGCCACAACACACGGCCACTATCGGTACTATCGCTGTGCTCAACGTATCTCACAGACGACGGTCTCAGCACCATCGCCGAGGCGTGTCTTCACCCGCGTCACCCAGAAACGAATCGGCTGAGCAGCCTGCTGCTCTGGGGCAACGACTGGGGTGGCCGATCAAGCGAGCTGTTCCTCGAACTACACCGTGGCCGCTTTGCTGAGTGGGACGTGGAGACCGACTTTGTGCCTGCACCAAGTGACAGCGGAGATGGTGTTCAGATCGCCCACCGGGAAGTGCACCGCGCTGCGTCGCTCGAGTCGCCCAAGCGTTAAGTCACAGTGGACCGATGGGCCACGTGACCAGAGTCGTTTACCCTCAAAATCAAATCTAGATCTACAACTTGGAGTGATGTTGGGTCTCTATGTGTGTATCGGGCGAGTAAATCGCCTTGTTTAGCTGCAGTGGAAGCGCGAAAGACCCTCTGCGTGTCCTCCTTGGATGGGTACCTCGTCGCTGTCAGCGTAGCTCCTGACTTGTCAAACTCGGCGATGACCCACCCAACAGAGTCGTTTCGCACTCTCCTGTATACAGCAGCTACACTGCCAAGGGCAACACCAGTGGCTACGATCGCGATCCCCATTGGTGTCGCGAGGCCGATGGCACCCACGCTTTGCAGACTCGCAACGGAGCTGCCCGCCAGCACGCCGCCGCCACTCACCAGAGCTAACGATGACATGTACGCTGCCGCAACCGAGTCTTTTACGATGCCAGCAGCCGGGAACCCGACTGCATTAACGAGGGTGGCGGCCGACGTCGACACCGCCGTGTCGATCGCGCCGCCGATCGCAGCAGACTTGGCGACCGACGGCCCGTCGTTCTGCTTTCTCATGCTTGTCATTTGACTGACTGTTCAAAGCGAACTTCGACTCGTCTCTTTCTGTAATTGTTGAGATTCTTGGTGCGCACTTATAAGACGAAGCTAAGCTAAAGTGGGGTAGGTTGGTCAATGACTTGACCAGTCAAAGCCATCGAAGATGCGATCATTGATCCTCCTCCGCCACGTGCGACGCGCGCCATGCCGCGCATGGGCGACGATGCTCTCGACGCCGTCACGAAGCATGCTTCACCTTCATCTGCGCGTCCATCGCAGTGACAGTTCTGCTCTGTTTCCTACCCAATGTCGGTGGCTAACTACCGACACGAGGAGCTCCGCTAACGCCGAGAGCTTCGCGGATCGCGCCAAGCGCGTGCTCGACGAGCTCACGCTCGTGCAGAGCGTCGTCGCTACTGCACATGTCCACGAGACGCTCACTGCGTTGCGCGCAGAGGCAGCGCGCGAAGATCTGTGGAGCAATCCGACCCACGCCGCTAGCGTCCTGCAGCAACTATCCACATTAGAGTCGCGGGAGAAGCGCGTGACCGACTTGCGCCTGCGGTACTTGGACGCCAAGGGCATGTACGCACTGGCTAGCGAAGAACAGGAGCAGAGCCTCATGGACGAGTGCGCGACAAGCATGGCGCAGCTGGAAGACGAGGTCAAGTCACTAAGGGTGGAGCTCCTGCTGTCGGAAGAGAGCGACTCAGCCGCGTGTTTCATCGAGATCCAGGCGGGCGCTGGCGGGACCGAGAGCTGCGACTGGGTCGCCATGCTAGCACGCATGTACCAGCGCTGGGCGGACGCGCGAGGCTTCCGCCCGAGCTACGTGGACGAGTCGCCAGGCGAGGAGGCTGGCTTCCGAGCAGTGACATTGCGTGTGGATGGTGCCTACGCCTACGGCTGGTCGAAGACCGAGGCCGGTGTCCATCGCCTCGTGCGCATCTCTCCGTTTGACAGCGCTGGCCGTCGCCACACGTCGTTCGCGCAGGTGCGCGTGTATCCGATTGCCACGTCCGTTCATACAAGCGCCCGTAAGAATGCGATCGAGATCCCTGCCAAAGACCTGCGTGTGGACACATACCGATCCTCTGGCGCTGGTGGCCAGCATGTCAACACGACAGACAGTGCGGTGCGGATCACCCACTTGCCCACTGGGATCGTGGTCACGTGTCAGTCGGATCGGTCACAGCACCGCAACAAGGCGGAGGCGATGGACGTGCTCCGCGCCAAGCTGTACCAGCGCACGCTGGACGAAGCAGCCCGCGCGAGGCAGCAGTACACGCAGGGCCTAGGCGAGAATGCGTGGGGCAGCCAGATCCGATCGTACGTGCTGCAGCCATACAAGATGGTCAAGGACCACCGCACCAAGTACTCGGTGAGCGACGCCGAGGGCGTGCTGGCTGGCAACGACCGTCTCAACAAGTTTATGGAGGAGATGCTGCTGTTTACAGCCCAGGATGGACAGGGGCCACCACACACAGATTGAGTACGGCTATATTACGACGTGAACGGACACTCTAATGGAATCACGCGAGAATGATGATGGTGTACTGTACCGGTAGGTCAGCTCGTGCCGCCACCAACAAACAGTGAGAGCTGACTCGTGTCACGTCGCCAGTGTGAAGATGACGAGGACGATGAACCAGAGGTCGGCAGCGACGACCGGTTGGACGTGTCGTTATCAGCGACGCGGCGTGCGATCTCGGCCAGCAAAATGTCGCACTGCGAGCTGGAGATCACGCCCGTGGTCTCGGCCCAGTCAAGTACCTGGCCCACGCGCCGCGTGACAAAGTCCTTCTCCTGTACCGTGCGGCTGAGCATGAATGCCTGTTGGTGGAAAGCGATGTCGATCTCACACGATTTCTGCTGCCATGGCTCACCGTCAATCTGCACCGGGAGCTTCTCGTGGAGTCGGATCGTGACACGCTTGGCCTGGCATAACCGCACCGCCTTGGACAACCCCACCTGCATCTGGCCCAAGTGGAGAGTGCCATAGACCGCCACGACATCCAGGAACCCGTCGTGTGGCGAGGACGAGCCAACGCGATTCACAAAGCCATCACCGTCAGAGACAGAACCGTCATCTGTCTCGGACGTGGACCCCTCGTCGTCATCGTCAACCTCCTCCTCCGAGTCGGAATCGTCGTGCCACAGCGTCGAGCCACCGCCGTAGCTGTTGATGTTGAGCAAGATCACGCCCTCGGTGCCTTCCGGCAGCGCGATCAGCTTGCCGTCGCACTCGAGCGTCATCTTGGTGGGCAGGCCAGCACACGTGCGCATCAAAAAGTTCTTGGCGCCGAACTGGCTGTACCAGAGCTTGTTGACAAACTGGCTGACAAATAAACCGGGCGATCGCTCCCGCTGTTCATGGAACTCGAGCGCGACCTGGGCATCCACACCGACACCAAGGTAGTTGTTAAGCACCGCGTGCTTCTTGCCGTCGATCTCGACGCGCCACCGGTCCAGTAGACTCACGTGCGCTGCCTCCACCTCCGCCAGTATCTCGCTGACGTCCTTGGTCGAATAGCCGCTGCCCCAGCCAAGCACACGCGCCAGGTCGTTGCCAGTTCCGAGTGGTAGGATCGCAATGGGTGGCTGCCGCGTGGCCCCGATCTCATCCAGTGCGCCCAGCACCCAGCCAACCGTACCGTCACCACCACACACCAAGATGCGTAACCGCGGGATGTCTTTGAACTGGAGCAACGGCGCGACGGGGCTCTGGTGGGACAGATCATAGATCTGGATTGGGTTCAACCATCGCCGAATCTGGCGCAGCACATGGAGACCGAGCTGGCCACCACTGCGGCTGTTGATGAAGACCAGCAGCGGCGTGATGTCCTTGGGCGGGACGATCTCGAACGGCATGGTCGAGAGTACGTCGATGGCTCGGTTCTTAACTGGCGACGCTGTTGGTGATGATGATGATGATGACGCCGTTCGGTCGGTCTCGTCCACCATTGCCGACAAGTTCAGTCGTGGCAGCAGGTCGCCTGGTGCTGGCTCGGACGACGACGCTCGCGGTGATGACGATGGCGTCGACGCTGCCGTGGATGGCGATGACGACGCCGTGTCCAGTGTACTTGTACTTGGCGGTACTTGGGAACTACGGCGTCGCAGTCGAATGTTGGACATCGTGTTGACGGCGATCTGCGCGGCGGTGCGCACCGTGGACAGCGCGCGCTGGGACGTGGAGGCGATGCGGGGCTGGTGCTCTTCTTTCAGGATCACCGCGGACGGTGGCAGGATGAGGTTAGCGTGGCGACCAAAATCACAATGGCGCAGCACGTGGTGGCGGTGGTGGGGATGGGGATGATCCAGGTGACGCAGCGAGGCCCGGAAGCAATTCTCATGCACGCGCCGGTGGCACCAGGCGCATTTTAACCCAGAGAGCGCGAGGATGCTCCCGCAAAAGAGCCCACAAATGGAGCACGTGTCCATCGGGTCAATGTTGCCCTTGACCCAGAGGTGCTGCTGCTGGTCGTGGTCGCCCTGCGCGGCGTAGACCGCCGCCATCTTGCAGGCGCCGCGGTCGTCTGCATGCGCGGTGGACGGTGTGGCTGGCGCAAGCGCGGCGCCGTTCGCGGTCATGGCCATCGCGGTGCGCGGCTTGATCGTGGTGGCGGCGCACTGCGCGTGCGCACACATGCCGCAGATGTCGCACGTCACCACGTAGCTGCGGATGCCGTAGACCGTGGATTCGCATATATTGCACCAGTGTGGACCGGCGAGGTTGCCCGGGCGCCACTGATGGTAGCCGATGGTGTACGGTCCGTCGCGGAAGCTGCGCCATGTGAGGTAGAAGAAGAGTTTGCGCGTGACGAGGAACGCAAACAGCGCAGACGCGAGCAGCACGACGACGGTGCCGACCCGCTGGAAGAGCGCGAGCGCCTCCGCGGGCACGAACGAGGATGTCGGGTCGACGATGCCGTCGCTCGCGATGTCCATGTCGGCGACCGGGAGAGTGGTAGGTACTAGACACCTTGGTGGTCGGAGGTATCGATATGGGGACGCGGGAGAGAAGAAGTGATCGAAGGGATACAGTTGATGTTCGTACTGTGCGTGTTGTATGAAGTACGTTTCCGTTTTGACCAATCCAATGCTGTCCTTGTGATGGTTGTTGAAGTGGAGGTGGTGCCGACGGCACCACTCATGGCACGGTGCATCGGCACCACCGAGCGTGCACGCGAGAGAGTCGTTCTTGTTCAATCTCGTATCGAGAGCACAGTGCATGAGTACGTATGCATCGAGATGTGGGGTATGGGGACTAGCTTTTACAGTATTGAAGACTGTGGTCTGTTTTCGATTTTTGTCCAATCACATGGGCCCGAGAATCGGCACTATTCGAGAAGAATGGTCCTGACACGCAGGATGTCGATGATATGCTGTTTCAGAGCGACGACTCGCTTGTGCAGGGCGACTGTTCTGGACGATGGAATCCTAGCAGCTCGTTAGATTGATTCCATACTCTAGCGAGGCTGTGTGCGCGACTGGGGTTTACTTTGGTAGGATCCACGTCCTCCAACGTACTTAAGCAGCGAGCTTCTTGGCGACCTGGGTGAAGCTCTCACCCTGGGCCTTGGCGACATCGAGCTCGAGCTTGGATGGCTGGCGCGAGCCGTCGGCACCGGCCACAGTACCCGCACCCCATGGGCTGCCGCCGTGAACCTCATCCAGGTTGAAGAGCAGTGGGCATCGGTAACCGAGTGGCACGAAGGTCATGCCCTGGTGAGTCAGGAACGTGATGGCCGTGAACGCAGTGGTCTCCTGGCCACCACCAAGGGTGCCCGTGCTGAAGAAGATACCCGCTGGCTTGCCCACGAGCGCGCCCGATGCCCAGAGACCACCGCACGAGTCGAAGAAGGCCTTGACCTGCGCTGGCATCGAGCCAAAGCGCGTTGGGATACCGAAAAGGATACCGTCAGCGTCCTTGAGGACGTCTGGGGTAGCCACAGGGTGGTCCTTCTTCGGCGGAGCGTGCATCTTGGCGAGGACGTCTTCTGGCAGCGTCTCCGCGACCTGGTAGATGGTCGCCTCGGCGCCTGTGACGAGTTCCACGCCTTCTTTGACAGCCTCGGCGAGCTGCACGACGTGGCCGTAGGTAGAGTAGTAGATGATCGCGATCTTGGTCATGGCGGTGGCTGAAGTGGGAGGCTTGTGGTGGACGAGGAGAAACCGAATCTGACCCGTCAACTGTTGCGGGCGGATCTCTTCATCATCCGCCTTCGCTTCGTTCCCCAAACCTTGAAATACTGTGAAATCCAATACCCGCTTGAAATGGTTTCAATATACCTGTCTATTCTGATTGAAGTTCCGATGATGAGCTGAAATGGGGTGAAGCTGATTGAGACCGAAGGACCGACCATAATCTTGATCGTGAGTTGAAGCTAATAGTATTAAGCTTACCAGCAAACGTGTCGGATGCACCAGCTCATGCGAGGTAATCAGAAACTTTGGTTGCTGTCTGGAGGTACAGTGTACCGATGGACGGCGAGTTTTCTGAGACGCGCGCAAATGTGTGACGTGTGACAACAAGAAGGCGCCCGCATCAACAGAGGCCCAACATGAAGTGAGGCCCGCGCCATCACCGGGCTCGCCACCAGAGAAGGCAGCCAGTAGAACCCAGACAGAGGACACAGGTCCGTAGGTCATTCCGAGATCATCATCGGAATAGGCAAGCGTAGCTCTTTAAGAAACAACTGACCAAGATAAACATGGCCAACTCCAACGTGACGGAGGGCGTGGTTCTCTACCTTCGCCCCGAGGACGTCGTCCAACCAGTCGATGACGGGTTCTACGCTCGGGTGGTGTCGGTTGGAGACGGTGGCGTCGTCGTCGAGCCGCTCGGGGGAGAGGACACGGCCAACGAGTCAATCCCGGCCAGCTTAGCGCTCATGCGCCAAGTTCCCAATGAAGAACCTACGGGGAGTCGCGTCAGCACGCTACTGCGCAAGGGTGTTGCGTGCGTCTACAAAGATTCGGTCCGGTTTGGCCAGGCGATCGCCACGAGCGACTTGGGGGTCCATGTGAACCTCGAGGGTGGCTCCTGCTGGCTGAACCGGGAGGACATCGTCTGCGTCGTCCCACCGCTGTTCGCTCTCCTGATGTTCGGGCTCGCCATGCAGCCCGCGTACTGGATAGATGCCTTTACGGAGCAAGCCGTCAAACGCCTCAGCGCGTGGTTGACTGGCGTTGGACCCGACGGTGCCACACTCGAGGAAGCTATGGAGGCGATCAACCCCGGCATGGCCCGTCACGTGCCGGCAGGTGTGCTTCGGCAATGGGTCCACCCACTCACTGGGCTTCTCCACACGACGTCGGTCGACCACGCTCTGCGGTGGGCGTACTACCCAGGATCGGACAGTGTTGCCCCGCTGGCCACTAGGTCTACCATCGGTTCGTGGATCGGTGGTGACCCCTCCTGTGAAGCATCAGCGGCAGCCGAGCTCGTGGCGCAGCCACCGGCCAAACGAGCGCGTCAGCACCAGGGTTTCCTGGCGTCGGAAACCAGCTTCGATGGCGGCGAAGAGGAAGAGAAGACCAACGAAGTGGCGGCCCAGTCGTTCGTCGCGTCGTTCGAAGCAGCTCGCGCCCCGGTGTTCCGGAGCGGGGCGCGCCAGGCCCTCAGGATGCGCGCGTCCAACGCACGGCCGCTCGCCCAACCTGTCAACCGGATGAGTGCGCCTCAGGCGGGGACTAGACACGGATCGACTGCCCTTAACCAAGGTGACTCTCGCGACCCGGAAGCGTTGAGTCCCACCCAGGCGCTGGCGATACTCTGTGAAAGATTGGGTGACGATCCTGAGGCCCAACGGCTGCTCGGTGTCGCAGCCGGACCGATCCGAGTCGGAAGTGCGCTCGAATTCGCAAATGCGCCAAGGCGCAACCGTCATGCCTTTTCTCCAACCGAAGCGCAGATGCTGGTCCACGACACCATCACGTCACCGGAGTTCCAAGGTGCGTCTGCACCATCCTTTGTTCATCGTCTGCTCGCGTCGTCCGCCGTCAAGTTCATCCCGTATCCATCCGTCCTCATGCTCTTGTATGAGTTTGGGTTTGGCCACCGCGGCCGGTCGGTGATGCACCTCGCGGGTGTGTCCGTCTTCGATTGCATGCGCCTTCAGCGCGACCACTCGATCAACGTGAACGACTTCGCCGCCAACGTTAAGCTCCCTGACGCTGGTCGACCACTGACGTGGGCAGCCCTCCAAGACGGAGTGAACGGCCTGGTCAACTACTGCAACATGCACACCGACCCAATGACTGCTCGGGTGGCATTCACTGTAGCTGGGTTCGTGGCGACCATGCAAGCGTTCGGACACTGGCCAGAGACTCACCTGGACGCCCTCGAATTCTGGATCAACGAGCAGCTGGGGGCGTACCGCGAGCTAGTCGACTCAGAAGTTCGTTACGGTACCGACGATCGAGCGCGTGCTCTCGCATGGTTCTCGCCGACCAACCCGACTCTGGTCCCGCTGCAAAACCTGATGTTGCAGCAAGACCTCGAGGCGATCCGGGAAGCGTCGCAGAAGGTGATCGGCCACAGTGGGCTCAAGCAACCGCCGCCTGCCGGGGCCGCCGCAGCCGACAAGGCGGCACTACCACCGAATGTGGTGGCGGCCATGCCAAAGCGCAACGGTCACGACCTGTGTCTCCGGTTCGCATCAAAGAAAGGTTGTCGGGCCAACCCGTGCGGTTTTGGGGACCGTGTCCGTGAGCACTTCGTTGAGCCGAACTTGCCACCGACGGTCCGCAAGTACATCATTGCGAAATTCGGCGGTCTGTCGGCTGACTACAACTGAAGGCGCGGGGCGCGATCAGCTACGAGGTTGCGCCCTAGTCTCAGCAAGGCG
>JAADXF010000341.1:0-22293 GCA_023337575.1 Pythium chondricola | reverse complement strand
GTGTGTGTGTGTACTGCGGTATAGACGCACCACGCATTTGCAGCGCGACGTCGGCGCCAGCGAAGCCGTTGATGATGCAGTAGCCATCGTTCTGGAGCCCGTTCTGGATCTGGTCGCGAACGGATTCGCTGGCAAAGAGCGGCATGACAGAGATGTCGCTCCCATCCGACAGCCATCGCTTGCCCAACGCGCGAGAGCGCAGCGCCGTGCGGCGCATTGCACGCTGAAGCAGCGACGCCAGCGCCATCTTCGGGGTTGGGTGTCACGCTTGACACCACGAGCTCGGAACGTTGCGAGTTGCACTCAACCGGTACCAAACCAGTATACAAAACCGGTATGGCACCGGTATCTCAGCTGCGTCGCATTCGCTGCATCAAAAGTGACTGGATTGTGCCGATGAAGAATTATGCGAATGCACCAATCGCAGCGCTTGGAGAAGATATCTCGGGCTGCACGTTGATGGATGAGCCAACGCCAGTTCAAGCGCAAATAAACACTCACTTCGCTCGCGCGCCATCGCCACTTGGCCGAGAGGATGGACAAACGATCCTTGAAGAAGCGCGAGTCTTCAAGCAAGCCACCAACAGCACGCAGGCAATCGACCGAGACGCCAACGACCACAACAAAGCGAACGCGGCGCAGAATGGGCAAGCCCATGCATGAAGCAGAGGACGGGACCAACGTAGACAATGGGTTGAAAATGCCACCTCCTGCGCGGTTGGGTCTGTCGCAGTTATCGCGGATGGTGTCCAAGGACTTGGACGTCGAGGAGCGCACGACACTCTCGGATGAGGACGACGACGATCTGGCAGAGGAGAACGCTGCGCGGCAGTACAAGCTACAACTGGAGGACGATGACTCGCCGCTGGTGCCACCAATCAAGCTGCGTAGTGTCGGCTCCGTCACATCGGAAGGGTCCACTGGCCATGCGAATGAGGATCGATTGGTCATCCAGAGCAGTGCACGGTTCCATTTGTTGGCGGTGATCGACGGCCACGGCGGCCACAAAGCCGCCGACTACCTCGTCTCCACGTTGTTCCGCACTTTAGAGATGGTGCATGAGAAATGCGGCGGCCGTGGCTTCACTCGCAATGCGATCGTGGACGCTGTTGAGGCATTGGACCAATCGTTTCTCGCGACCGCGAGCCGACAGCAAGACGACAGCGGCGCGTGCTTTCTCGCAGTGATTCTCTACTGGGACCACGCGAGTGAATGCCACCAGAAACTCGTGCTCAACTGCGGCGATTGCCGTGCGGTTGTGCGCGAGACCCCCGAACGCCTCGGTGGCCACCGTCGCCGCAGCGTTGATTCGCGCGACGATCGCCACAGCGCATCGGTCCACGCTCTGTCGGAAGACCACTGCTTTTCGAATCGTGCGGAGCGATTGCGCGTGCTGGAAGCCGGTGCGTTCCTTCGCAACCGCCGCATCGCCGGCGTGCTGGAACCGTTCCGCTCGATTGGCGACCTCGACATGAAGGGCAAGAGCATGCACGGGTGGGTGATTCCGACGCCGGAGATTCGTGAGAGTGAGCTGCTCGTGAATCGCACGACGCTCGTGGTCGCCACGGATGGCGTGTGGGCGGTGCTGAGTACTCAACGCGTCGGTTTGTTGGCGCATCAGGAGCTGACCGACGGCGGCGATGCGCAGTCGGCGGCCGAGATGATCGCCGACGAAGCGCGCGAGCTCGGCAGCACCGACGACATCACCGTGATCGTCGTCTCGGTGTGAGGTGGCTGTGTATAATGTATTGTATTAATATGGGCACGGAAGTATTTTAATATACTACGTAGTAATATATTGAATCAAAAGGGACACTGGGTACGCAAGGATTACGGCACACACACTACTATTAATACCGGTAGGGTCCCATGTCATTGCATTAATTACCCGACGACCTGCTTCCAGGCGGCGTCAAACTCGAGGCCCTCGTCGATCTTGGCCTTGACGGCGTCGGTCACGTGCTTGCCGTAGATGGGCTCGAGAATCGCGAGCTTGGGTGTGCGAAAGCGCGACTTGTACGCGACGTGGTGCTCCGCCGTGTACACCGGCACGTTCTCGAGTGGCACGAGCTTGTCGTTGAAGACCTTGAGGTATGTGTGGCACTGGATCACTTGGCCAGCCTTCAACTCGTCGCCAGGACCGTCGGAGGTGAGCGTCACGTCGATGACTTCCCGGTAGTAACTGGCGGCGTCCACGCCTTCGAGGATATCCAGCGCCTTGAGTGCGTCGTGGTCAACGCGGAAGAGCTCGCCGGGCACGGCGTAGCCCGTCTCCACGCCCTCCTGCGGGCGGTAGAGGCACGGGACCTTGCGCTCCTTGCGCAGCACGAGGCAAAAGTCAGGGTGCGAGGTCACGGCGTCGCATAGGTACTCAGCCTTGCCGAACGCACAGCACGGGCCGAGGTAGTCCTCGTAGTTGAGGAAGCCACGCTTGAGCGTGCCGTAGACGAATACGATCGTGTCCAGTGGCATGGCGAGAAGCGGAGCTGGTGACGACGAGGAGAAAAAGAATCGGAATCTGTGCGCACGGTGATGATGCGCAAGCCAGTGTCACAAACTTTAGGCTTGATTCAATGTCGTTCTCGTGCGGTAGTTAGTTTTCTGTGACTTGGTAGCCTAGCCTATGTCGAGACTGATTAGTTGTGAACCTCGATTGATTGGTTGAATACCATCTAAAGAAGACTTGATTGGTCAAAACGGATACGATTAAACTATTTTGATTGGATAAATAGGTTCCTCGTTCGTGATGTTGGTGCTTGCTCTGAAAATTAGCACATTGGCATTCCGAGCCCCGCGCCAACAACGACGGAGAATGGAGGACGGCGTCTTCTCCACCACGGCGCCCGAGGCCGCAGCGGGCGACGGTGCGTGCCTCCATCAGCTCACGCATTCAGCCACCATATACCTATCTCTCTCTCTCTCTCGTATTGTTATCGTGCAGACACGGGCGAGCGCACGGTCACCGAGTGCGTCGACGTCTACTTGTTGGCGCCGGAGGAAGACCGCGAGATCGAGCTCAAGGACTTCACCATCATGAAGCCCAAGAACAACAAGATGCACCGTCTCGTGCGCTACTACCCGCGCTGTGAGATCTCGTACCGCGCGGTGCCGCCGCCGACGCCCGAGGAGAAAGTCGTGACGTCGCCCAACGGCACCAAGACCACGACCGTCACCACCACCACGCACCGCCACAACGGCGGCTTCAGCAACCCGAGCCGCAACGCCGAGGTCTTCCGCATGAAGCGCAAGCTGCTCAACGAGTACTACACGTCCATTAAGAAAGACCCGAGCTTCCTCGCCACAGACACGGACGCGCTGGCGGGGTACACGCGTAACCATAACCATAACCATACCGCGATCCGCGCCACGTACCGGCGGCCGGCGTCGCCGCCCGGGTGGGACGACGAGCCACCGACTCGCGCCAGTCTCGCGCGGTTCCCTCGTTACCAGCGGATGCCAGTGGGGGACGAAGAGACGATCCCCGTGACATCGGCGTTTCGCCATAAACACATTCCGTTCAAGGCCCGCGCCCATTATATATCGTCGCTCTGGCCCGAGATCGCACCCGTGGACGACGACGAGGAGATCATGGACTACTACGGCCTGGAGGTGCAGATCATCTCGGAGGAAGAGCGGAAGAAGGAGCGGATGGAGGCGGCCCTAGGTACTACTACGACGACTACGACGACCATCGAGGAGCCACCACCGAGCCAACCGGCTCCGTCACCGGTCAAAACCGAACCGGTGGAGCAGCCAACGAGTGGTAACCTTCAATCGACCGAGGAGGACGACGAGTCCGGGCCGGAGATGACCGTGGAGACGCGCAGTGCCGCCAAGATGAAGGACGCCGAGCCCACGATCTCGCCCGTCGCCACCAAGCAGGACGACTGGGTCCAGTGCGACAAGTGCAGCAAGTGGCGACGCCTCCCCAGTGCGTTGTGTGTGTGTGTGGCCAGGGCATGTGTTGTGGTGGTAGTGTACTGACGCGCGGTGTCTGTCTTGTGGTAGACCACGTGAACGTGAGTGAGCTGCCGGCGACGTGGTACTGCAAAATGAACCGATGGGACAAGCGATTCAACGTGTGTACTACCTAGTACTACCTAACCTACCTACTGGCGGCGGCCCTACAACTGACTGCCTGTATACAACAGAAATGCTCGGTGCCCGAGGAGAAGGTTGTGGTGCCGATGAAGGAGGCCGACCTGGTCGAGTACCGCGAGCGCAAGTTTGTACAGGACTTTATGCAGCGCGTCAAGCGCATGGAGAAGGCCATGGCGCAGTACAAGTTCACAGACGCGCGCGACGACAACGGCGAGCGCCACGTCGTGCAGTGTATCGAGTGCTTCAAGCAGCGACCGCTGCTCGGCGGCATGGACCCGCACAAGATCACGCAGCCGTTTGTGTGCTGGATGAACAGTTGGGACGAAGTCCACGCGAGCTGCAGTGCACCGCAAGGCGCCATCCCCTCGCGCCACTTCGAGCTGCTGAATGGACCATCCTCGAGCACTGCTGGCGGAGAGGAGACCGGTAGTACCGGTAGCAAGAAGAGTGGGTCCAGCACCGCCACCAGCACCGTGCCGGCGGCCAAGAGTGGTGGTGGTTCTGGCGGCGGTAATACGGCAAGTGCCAAGAAACCACCGACCAAGCCAGCCAACACCACAGGCACCAGCAACGCTACCAGTACCAGCACTAGCAGTGCCAAGGCCACGGTCAAGCGGCGGCCGTCCGAGGCGTCGACGGACAAGGAGGGCAAAAAAACAAAGCGTCGGTAGGTATTAGACCAGCACCTACAGAATGTATTTCGTGAGGTCGGTCTTCTCGAGCACGTTGGCGAGGCGCTGCTGCACGTAGGGCTTGTCCACGACAAACTTGATGCCGTGCATCTTGGGCGCATGGAACGAGACTTCCTCGAGGATCTTGGACACGATGGTCGCGAGGCGACGCGCACCGATGTCATCCGTCTGCGTGTTGACCAGCGACGCCACATGCGCGATCTCGTCCACGGCTTCGTCCGAGAACTCGAGGTTCACGCCTTCCGTCTCCATCAACGCCTGCATCTGGGTCAGTAGATTATGCTCGGTCTCCTTGAGAATGCGCACAAACTCTTTGGCACCGAGTGGTGTGAGCGTCACGCGGATCGGCAGACGGCCCTGGAGCTCCGGCAGGAGGTCGGACGGGTTGCACCGGTGGAACGCGCCACTCGCGATGAACAGAATGTGGTGCGTGTACACGAGCCCATGACGGGTCTGCACCGCGCAGCCTTCCGTGAGCGCGAGCAGCTCCTTCTGCACGCCTTCTCCCTTGCGGTAGGCACCGCCGCTGCGTTCATCTGGCCCCGCCAGCTTGTCGATCTCGTCCAAAAAGATGATGCCATTGTGCTGCACATTCTCGATCGCCTGCTTGACCACTTCGTCCTCGTCCAGGATCGCGTCCGCTTCCTCTGCCTCGAGCTTGGGCAGCGCGTCTTTCACAGTCATCTCCTGTGCAGCATCATTCGCGCCACCACTGTCTCCCTTGTTCTTGCCGAACCCGAGGCGACTCTTCATCAGTTCATCCAGGTGGCCCATCATATGCTCCAGCTCGGGGGGCATCTCCATCGTCATGTCCGAGCCACGGCCTCCGCGTGGTGCCTTCTTCCGCAGCGGCTGCAGCTTGACAAACACGCGACGGTGGTCTGCCTTGCCGCTCGCCACCTGCTCGCTCAGCGTGGCCCTCGCCGTGTCACTCATGTCCGGACTGGCCGACGCCAGCATCGCCACGAGGCGGTCGATGGCGCGGGCGCGGGCAGCGGCGGCGTTGAGCTTCTGCACACGGTCGCGCTCCATGTCGACGGCCACTTCGACCAGGTCTTTGACCATGGACTCGGTGTTGGCGCCGTAAATGCCCACCTCGGTGAACTTGGTGGCTTCCACTTTGAGGAACGGCGAGTGGGCGATCTTGGCGAGCCGCCGCGCGATCTCGGTCTTGCCCGAGCCCGTGGGCCCGCTCATGAGGATGTTCATGGGTGAGATCTCGGCGCGCAGCACGTCGCTGCGCAGCTGGCGCCGACGCCAACGGTTGCGCAGCGCGATCGCCACGGCCTTTTTCGCCTCTTCCTGGCCGATAATGTGCTTGTCCAGCTCCCGCACGACCTCCTCTGGGATCAGATCGGGCATGGACGCAGAGCTGGACACAACAGGAACCAGCGCAGAGGACGAAGAGGAGGAGGACGCGAAGCGCACCGCAGGACGGCGCGCAATGCGCGACGCGCGCGCGAGCTTCCCGAACATTCGTGATGCGCAGGTGATCATACAGTACCGGAAGGAAGGGCAATTGAATCGTGGGGGGACATGAATTGATGAAATGAATTGCAGAATGAATTGGAAAAGTATAGTAGTATACACATTCTAGACGAATAGAATATTAAAATTATGAAAAGCGACATGGCTCATGAACCGAGGAGGGCATTGCATGGTATTAATATGGTACCGATGGAGGCGGTGTTGGACATTACTGTGAAAACCGGAAGGGTTGCTATGGTCGCCGCGGTATGCGAGGAGGAGGAACCGTCAGAGCCACGAAAGGAGCCGTCGGGTACTTGTGTCTGGTCTATGCGCAAGTGGTTGGTAACACCCGCGGACCAAGAGCTCCGCGAGCAGGAACGACAGAGAGGTACATTTCGAACGAAACGACCTTGTAATACACTTCTCATACAGATCACTGGCGTCAGCCTCGGTGATCATTCGTGACCGGTGATATCTCAACACGGCACTGTCAACTTCAACCACCGTCGATCTTCAACAGTCATGTGGCTCCAGACAGACATCACACCACCGACATACAAGGTCGAGTCTGCCCTCACCAAGGAGATGCACAACGTATCCATCAGCATTCACAGATGACACGGGACACAAGGCGTTCACAGGATTAATTATTCCATGAATGCCCACACCCTCACCACCACGCCCCCTTCCCGGTAGCCGGACGCAATGATCATCCACCGCCGCCCATCCGCAGCGTCATCCATGCCCGTCCCTTGCCAACACATCAAACCAAGCACACCCAAACGACTTGCTCGTGCCGCACTCGATCACTCACTCTTTAAAACACCGTCTCCACGACACACTCAAACCCAAGCGCTCTCCAGCCAACCCAACCCAACCTAACCCAACCCAAGCCAAGCCAAGCCAAGCCAAGCCAAACCACCGCAACAACAACTCGTCTCTTCAACCATGCAGCTTTCGCTCGTCTTCACCACCGCGCTCGCTCTCCTCGTCGCCACGACGTCGGCGGCGACCAACCCGTTGGCACGCGACAACAGCCAGATGTTCAACCCCATGGGCGCCACTGGCATGAACGCGCTCCACATGCCGCCGTTCCGCGACAGCCACGGCCAGCACCGCCGCCTCTGCGTCTGCTGGGGACCGTGCTGCGCCAAGTGCCTCGGATGGGGTTGCCCCAAGCGCTTGCTCCGTGGCGAGGATCTTCCGCTCGTGTGGGCCAACGCGGGACCCAACAATGAGCCCGTCCAGTGCAAGCAGCGTTCGTGGGGACTCGAGTGCCCACCGATCGCCAACTAGGCTGCAACCAGCAAGCAGCGACGCGGTTCCACCAGCAGACTACCACACGGCCAGTGTGTGCGTGTGCATGCATCTCGCGTGCATGAGTACGGGCGATGGCGAGCCGGGTTCTTTTCTGCATGTTGGATGGAATCCCAAATCAGGATGAGAGAGAGAGAGAGAGACCGCGAAGCGACTGGACCAGGCCTGATCACCACTCCCTGGTAGGGTGTCCAAGTGCGAGTGCATTGTATATGTTATGAGCAATACGACACACTCTCTCTATCTCTCTTTCGTTCTGTACGCTGTCCATGGATCGTTGCTATTGATTCAATGCATGCTCTGCGCTACTGCGGCTGGAAATGTTGCCGACCTCTAAGTAAGTCGCTGCTGGTCATCCACTCGCAGACACTAGTAGAAAATACGCCACAAACTGACACTCATTTGTCTGCATGGTCTTGAGTTCTGAGTGGCAATCCCACCCGTCGACCACCGGTGTGGCAGGCAGTCTTGTGAGCGACGTTTCCGAAGCCATCAAAACGCAGAGACAGAATGGTTGTGTATTTTGCAGGATATGCGATGGGAGTTCATTTTTTCTCAATATATATATAAATAATTGCAAGACGAATTATAATGCTGATAGCGTTCGGTAATTTACGGGAACATCCATGGTATTTTGCATGCAGGCTTTCCGTTTTAGCGCCACGTTTGTTTGCAAAATGGCGCGACTGAGCGATGCCGAGCGGATGCTTCTCCAGCGCATTATGGTGCGCTACTGCGTACGATCGATGGGCGCATCAACTACGTACTAACTAATACACTGTATCCGCAGGCTGCTGGGGCGTTGGACGAAGTGCAAGTCAAGAAAATCGCTCACATAGTGACCGGCGAAGGTGCGAACATGGCATAGTGCCGGTGGATCACTTCGAATTCCCACTCACTGGCGCTTCCAACAGAGCTGGCGAAAGAAGACGTCGATGAGATGATCAATCGCATTGCTGCGAGCGTGCGACCGTTCGCGCTCGACGTGCGCCGCGGCGTGTACGACGATGGCAAGATGTACGTGGGCGTCTGCAATACGGTATGTTCAACACAACTTGTGTTGGTCGACGACTCTGCTTCTCCTCACACATGCTCCCTCGACAGAGCAACGACGCGCTGACCCAGTTCAGCAGCAACTACAAGCCGTGGGAGATCGTGCTGTTGCGCAAGGCCATCGAGGAGATCGTCGAGAGGTAAGTTATCGAGTGCGCGGCGCAATCAATATTAATAGTATTCACCTCTGACACAATTTTAATTAAAATTATCCACAGCGACGAAGGCGCGCTGCACGAGTCGGATATCATCAACATGCGCGAGAACGTGGCGGTCTCGGACGTGACGGACCTCGTGCGCAAGCTCACGACCGAGAAGTGGCTCGCCGCCAGCGTCTTCGACCAGGCACTGCTTACGCTTGGCCCACGCGCCTACCTCGAGCTCATCGCCTTCCTGCGTGACCTGGAGATCAAGAAGTGTGTGATCTGCCAGTACGAGATGCTGCAGGGCATTCCATGCAAGGGCCGTGGTGGTCAGCGCTGCCCCACGTTGGTCCACCTCCCGTGTCTTGAACGGTACCAAGAGAAGGGTCTCCAGTACAAGTGCGGCGACTGCAAGCAGGTCGTGCGTCGGTAGAGTGAGATCATAACATTATCCATAGTACATTTGCGTGGTGGGGTTCAAGTGGAGTGGTTTCCATTAACCGGTGAGACTGGCAGCGTCCGGGTCGCAGGGCAGGATGGCCGCCGCTACGTTTCGGTCTTCTGCGTTGAGAATATTGAACGTCGCGCAGGCGTTCACCGAGTCCAGGTACTCGACCACGATGCCGTTGACTTTGAGAAACTCCTTGAGGGGTGGGTCCAATTGGTGCGTGATGCGCGGCCCGCAGCCCAGGATCAGAATCTCCACCGGTGGGTTGACGATCGTAAACACCTCGAGACTCTCCTTGGTGATCTCCTCAAAGCGCTTGGGCTTCCATAGCTGCATTGGATAATGGTTAACTTGATGCTCCATGAAGGTGGCGTGGTTACCTTGCAACACACGCAACTCACCATCGCAATGTCCGAGAGCAGGGCGACACCACCACGCATGTTCTGCACACCCGTTAACCGCCACGGACATGGTTAACCATGTACTGTAGAGACTTGCTCAGGGCACTGTCTGTTCAATGCATACCAAGTCGTTGACCACAAAGCCACCGTCGTCGTACTCGGTGACCGAGATCTTGGCCGTGCCGTTGAGCATGTCCTAGATACACTGCATGTTGGTGACTAGTTTATCATAAGCAAGGTTCCGCAGAGCCATACCTTGTGCAGATCATGGCCATAGTTGATAGCTCGGCGCTGGAGCACGAAGCTGCTGCTGGCACCGCCAGGGGAAGCGAGCACGCGAGGCAGTCGCCGCAGCATTGGTAGTAATAGGTGGTGCTGTGGAGATTTATCGATGTCGATAGAGTTCCAGCAATACTGCTTCGAATAGTAGCGCATGGACTCGTCTAAGTGAACCTTTTTGCAAAAGGTGAACCTTGCGACCAAGTCGGCAGCATCAATGGCGATGGCCGACGACGACCAGCATGCGCATTTCATGCGCGAGGCGCTGCACGAGGTGCGCCTTTCGAGCCGCAAACCTATTGTCCACTGATTCACTCACCAATCAACCACGCTGCACAGGGAGAGCTTGCGCTGGAGCGTGGCGAGGTCCCCGTCGGCGCCGTGTTTGTCTACGAGGGAGCCATCATCGCGCGTGCCTCCAATCGCGTCAACGAGCTCTTTAACGTGCGTATTGTCACCATGCATTCATTCCATTGAAGGTATACATAGTATCACTGTATGACAGGCCACCAAGCACGCTGAGATCGTCGCGATTGAGGAAATCGTGGCCAAATACGGTGCTAAAGCCACGAAGGTTCTCGCCAATACGACGCTCTACGTGACGTGCGAGCCGTGCATCATGTGCGCGAGCGCGCTGTCGCAAGTGCGGATAGAAAAGTGTTTCTTTGGTTGCCACAATGACCGCTTTGGCGGTTGTAGCTCGGTGCTGAGTCTCCACGAGACGAGGTAGGGCACCTACTACAGTAGTTTGAGTATGGGCATGGCGTACTACAGTAGCATCGAAGACTCACGCGTGTGTGTGGCGACAGCTCGCTGCCTGATAGTGTCCACTACCACGGGTTTCCGTGCGTGTCGGGGCTGATGAAAACGGAGGCGATCGCGCTCTTGAAGCGCTTCTACGAGATGGACAACCCGCGCGGTACGTGGCTAGGACTTGTACGGCACTGACGGTGACAGTGATGTGCTGACTGCCCTATGGAAACAGTTGAGGACTCGAAGAAGCGACGAAAGAAGCCTGGTAGTGACCGACACGATGCAGACACGATGGTGAATGCCTGACACGTTCTTCGATTCATGACACGCACTCGCTCTTTACACCTTGGTCATCTTCTTGATCGCGTTGGCGTACGGCGGATTGATAGGTTTCTGCAGTGGCTCCTGGTGCACGTATGCACCTTCGTCGAGTGGGTAGGACTGGTCAGCGTCGTAGCCAAACACGTCGCCGCTTCCGACGAAGTACACCTCGTCACACACGCCGCGGTCCACACTGACACCACACCGTGAGGCGTCGAGCTCATCCAGCTCGTCGTCCATGTACTGTAGGTCCAGCATCGGCATATCCATCGACGGCGTGTACCCCTGTGGCAGCGAGAAGCCCTGGCACACGACGAACGACTCGAAGCTCGAGTTGCGGCTGGTCTTTGGCTTGGCACACGTCACCTTTTGGAAGAACCGCCGCAGCTGAGCAAACAACAGCGACACCTCTTTCCCACGGAAGAGCTTGGCGACAAACGTGCCGCCGTCCTCTAGGATATGGAGGCTGATGTTGAGCGCCGCAAGCACCAACTGCGCCTGCAGGTACTCGTCTAGGTCATGGAGGCCAAGTACATCCGGTGCGCCGTCGCTCACGACCACGTGCGCCTTCTTTCCGTGGAAACAATTGATGATTGCATCCGCCGTGTTCTTGTGTGTGATGTCGCCCTGTAGCTGTACGACGCCGTCGAGCGGTGCCATCTCCATGAGGTCCACGGCAATGATCTGGACCGCGTCATTCTCGTGCGGGTGGAGCCGCTCGGCGATCACCTGGCTCCAGCCGCCCGGGGCCGCGCACAGATCCACCACGCGGGTTACACCTGGATGCAAGGTTACAATGGAGGTTATTGCATGAGTACATGAAGCTCCGTGGAGGTGGTTGGGTGTGGAACACCTTGGAGGAGGTGGAAGGTGTCATCGAGTTGCACGAGTTTGAAGGCAGACCGCGCGCGGTAGCCCTGTTCTTTGGCCTTGCGGTAGTAGATGTCCTGTACAAGCAGAACGCGGTTGAGGATGCGGACAACAGTGCCTGTGGTCGACGTGAGAGATAGCGACGTACACGCTTATCCTTGGATGTCTTGCCCATGATGGCGAGTGGCAGCAAGCGAATAACATGGGAGTCAATTGAACCTCATGAGGGTTTATTCCACGAATGACAGTTGTATACGTCAACTGCATACACGCACTCTTGGTGCAAAGTGATGGTGGTCTTCTTGGTTTTGGACGTGGGTGCTCTATTCCAGGTGTCAAGTGTACTTCACGGCCGTTGGACATGCCACGGTGGAATGGGGAATTTCCACCCATTTCGATGAGAGGATCATTATATACCCGTCTAAACCGATGGTCTCCATGAGATGCGTTGACTCATTGAAGCCTTGATAATCAATACCCTTTCCAAACCAATCATTTCGTATTGTTCCATGTCGTTTCTCTCGCTGCTTTCCAACATGATGACGGTCTCACTTGCTGACGGCCCTGCGATCCAACACGCGCAGCGCATATTCGAAGAAGCGTGGCCATCGCACCGCGATCCGCATCTCTCTCATTCTCTAACGGAGTTCCCCGCATCGCGCCACTCCTGATTTCGCCAACTCCGTCTCTACATACCGACATACCACACTAGCATCCAAGCAGATGGAGATGCCAAGCCGCCAAGAGACAAACCAGACGTGGGAAGCCTCTGCGCCAGTGGACGACGCCTCGCAGCGCAGCGCCAATACCGA
The DNA here is from genome assembly GCA_023337575.1 of Pythium chondricola. NCBI lineage: Eukaryota > Oomycota > Peronosporomycetes > Pythiales > Pythiaceae > Pythium > Pythium chondricola. Next base: position 9,633 of record JAADXF010000341.1, on the reverse strand, counting down.
CTCCCATACAGACACGTCCACACTCACGCCAACGCCAACGCCCACGCCAACGCCGCCACTGTCACCTACTTTCTCCGCCACCACCAACTCGGACTCGATTGACAGCTTGAACGCCGCGGTGGAGACAATGTGGGAGGCCCGCCGCGCGCGCGAAGAAGCCGAGCGCCTCGCCGAGCAAAAGATCATCGACGCCGTGTGCGCTGCGTCCTTGCTAGAGTACAACGAGAACAACCGCGCGCTGGAAGCGTACGAGGCGGAGCTCGCCGCGAAGGCAGCCGAGCGCGACCAGGAACTCGAACGCTTGCGTCTCTGCCGGGAAGAAGCCGAGCGCAAGAAGCGCGACGCCATGCAGAAGGTGATCAATGCCAAGACGCGCGCCGCACAACTCAGTGCCAAGGTGAAAGATGCCGCCAAGGACTACGAACACAAGGCCTCGGAGCGCGCCAACAAGGAAATGGCACGAGAAGAAATGGAGAACCAACGAGAAAAGGAAAAATCACTCAAGGAGCTCCACCAGCGCAAAGAGGACGCCATCAAGCGACGAGAAGACGCCGAGCGCAAGGCGGCGGAGGCGCGCGCGAGAGCCGAAGAGATGCGCCGCAAAGCGATCGACGCCGCGTCGGTCGTGCGCCAAAAGTCGCGTCTCCAGATTGAACACGAACTGACGATGGAAGAAGAAGCACGGCAACGGCAACGGCATGAGCAATTGTTAGCGCTTGAGCAGGATAAACGACTGGCGAAGGAGCGACGAGAGGCCGCTGCGCGCAAGGCCATGGAGGCGCAGCAGCGCGCAGAGGTGGCGCGCGCCAAGGCCGATCAGGCTCAGCTTGCAGTGCGGAGCAAGACGGCATTGCCCGCATAGTAATTGGTTTCTATATATTGTTGTTGTTGTTGCATGGATCAGCAATAATGACTGTGTTCTTTTGATGATGTGAATAAATATTGCCACGAGTCCAATACTGTAGTATACTACTGTAATATACTGGAATCATTTCGAAAAATACTGTAATAATTAGATAGTGGCCAGCATGAGCTGCTCGAGGTCGCGCTCGAGACAGGAGAGATGCGTGGGCACCGAGAACTCCGGGCGGTCGTGCGGTTCCTCCGTGATCTTGTGCAGCGCTGTGCCTGTGGCTGCGACCTCTTCCCCACCCTCACCGTCGTAGCTGCCACTAGTACTAACCGTCGTGTCCGACCCTCGGTCGCTCGCCCCTGACAACGACCGCGCGCGTGGAGAGCTCGTGGCCGTCGGCGAGTTGACGACTGTACTAGTAGCGGATGCTGTGGATGCATGGCGTCCGCGTCGGATCCATTCGTAGTCTAGAATGTCGGCGATGGTCGGACGCATCAACGGGTCGAAGATCAGCAGCAGCTTGAGCAGGCCTTTGACCTCGTTGGAGAGGTAACTCGGGTACATGATGCGGTTACGGTGGACTTCATGGCGTAACTTGGTGAAGCTGGAGTCGTCGAACGGAGCGCAACCGGTTAAGAGGGCGAAGATGAGGATACCCACACTCCAGACGTCCACTGGGCCGCCGTGGAAACCAGCGCCACGTGTGGAGGAGTGAAGAAAGAGCACCTCCGGACTGCAGTACAGTGGCGTGCCGCAAATGGTCTTGAGCATCGTGCCCGGCGGCACCACCTCCGATAGACCGAAGTCGATGAGCTTGACGCGGAGGTCTTTGGTCAGCAGCACACTAATATAGTACACATACAACAAGTCAGTATGAGCAGACCGACGCCTGAATGGACGACGGTACGTACTTTTCCAATTTCAGATCTCGGTGGTAAATATGTCGAGCGTGGCAGTACTGCAGCGCTTGTAGCAACTGGTAGAAGACCGAAGCAGCCTGCTCTTCCTTCATCTTGCCGTGGGTGAGTAAATGCTCCAGTAGGTCGCAACCGTCCACAAGTTCGTGGACGATGCACAGTCTGTGGGACGTCTCGTACGCGCCCAGGTACTTGATGATGTTCGGGTGGTCGAGGGACTTGGAGATCTCCAGTTCGGACAAGATCTTGACCAGCCGGCGCCGCACACGGTGGATGGCCTTCTCTTTGACGTACTCTCCGTCCGCGACCATCGACCGTCGGACCTCAATCATCGACGCCTTGTCAAACACCTTGATCGCGACCTCTCGCCCTGTGTCATTCTCCATCGCGCTGTACACCTTGGAGGTCGCGCCGCTACCCAAGAGCCGGCCGAATGTGAACTGTGTGTACCCATGTCGTCACCCATCAGTACCCCCACCACTCAAACCAACAATCTGTGCCAATCAAGATTCAACCTACCTTGCGCTGGAGCTCGTCCTCGGTGATCATGTCGCCCATGACGCTGCGTAGGCGCTCGTTGATCGACAGTCTTCGCACCGGTACGTTATTGCACTGGCTGGCAGGCGACACGGTGACATCCGAGCAACTATGCGTAACGCTGTCACAGCTGCTGCTGGCGCTGCCACGACGCAGTTTCTTGCCCGTGTAGCCGCTCGCGCTCAGGCGGCGCTCGTCGAATGGATGCATGTGCATCTCGACAATCGCATCGGCGGCGTACGCCGTGGCGTATCCGCTCCGCTGGTTTAATGCTGATATCATCCTGTTCTCTGGATCTCCGCCACCGGATCGACACAGTCGAGTTCGAGCGCGGCAATGAGTCGTGCTGATGAGGGCAGCGCAAATCTGAATATGACGCGATAGATGCAGCGTCGAGGCTCCAGCTTTGATGATGGCACAAACTCAAGCGACTCTGGATTGACCAACCACACGCCGGATCCAACCCGTCCCCTTCGAAAAACGGGATCAAAATAGCTTATCCCCGAGCCCTAATGTAGTTTCTTACAACAACGAGACTCAGAAACGTTCTCCAAGGAACCGAGGAACGAACAAGCGTCACAACCCCTACACCTAAGACGAGTCATTGGGGTGTGGACGACACGCGGAACCCCTGCGTTGTGTGGTAGAAACCCCGCGCTATTCGCTAAGTTTCCAGTCGCACGTGGCGCCATCCACTCTATTATGTGTGACAGACAGTCTGTGTCACTGACAGAGCGAATGGGTGGCAATCCGAGTCCCGCCACGTGCATTCCCTTCGCCGTACACGCGCATGCACCTGATGCCATAGATCTGGAGCTCGGAATGTATGCGAACTCTATGATTGTAAAAGATCAGTGCGACGAGGCGAGTGGTGCCGAGTGAATTGGACCAACTGCAACGTGCCAACCAACCGCCAAGAAAAAAAAGAATCTAACTTGAAGTTTGTATGCTCTTCTCCCCTCACCGTCCCAACTGCGCAAGGGCCACTTGAAGGTTACATTGCGACCGGCTGAAGATCTAGGATACCGTAACCTCTGCGCCTGTACCCAAGCGTCGGACGCGGCAGTCAACTGAATCGATCCACGCGGCAAGCGTCGACAACACAAACACGCCAAGCAACACACCCGTCGATGGATCCGGAGCGCGGGGGAGGGGATCGATCCCCTCCTCTCCTCCTCCTCCTCCTTCTCTGGATTTTGGTGACTAGTGGCCGCTGCCCTTTCCGTCCTTGAGCGTCCAGTGGTCCGGACGGCGGCCGTCGTTCCGGATCTTGCGGTCCGCTCGCTGGAGCACCTCCAGTTTCACCTTCCACTCCTGCGCGAGGTCCAAATCGTTGGCGGCGAGGTACCTCAAGTCCTCTCGGTTCACGGAATCCGACTCGAGCACCTTGGCCTTGTCCAACGGCACGACGAATCCGCTCGGTTCCTTGCCAAATGTCCAGTAGGGCTTGCCATCAAAGCTGAGCCCGTCCAGCCACGAGCCACTGACTGCCGCCAGCTCCTGTTGCGTGGCCATGTCCACCACGACACCCCGCACAAAGTCGGTCGGCGTCGCCGAGGAGGAGAACATTCCCCCCATGCCTTTCTTCTCATCCGGATTGAACTTGAGATCACACACGAGCTGGTGCTTGGAGTCCTCGAAGCGAATCGACCCGAGCATGTCGACCGTGCGGTCCCCCCAGAGGAACCCGCCACTCTGGAGTAGTGGCAAGTGGTACGTGATCACCGTGCCGTCCGGGAAGCAGATCCGGATCGGGCCGGCGTTGTTCTGGATGAACGCACTTGACTTCATGCTGAACGACGGCGGGTTCCACACGACGTGGCCCCAGATCGAGTACTTGGTGCCGAGCAGCTCAAAGTTGGTGATCGGTGGGTGATGGCTCGTGTGTTCGCAAAAGACCTGGGTACCATCGCTCAATGCCGTCTGGTAGGTCTCCCCAAGGATCGGGTTGAACGGTTTCATCTGGCCGGCGCCGTGGTGGACACCGGCCACCGCGTATGCCATCACGAGCTTGAATCGCTCCAGCGGATTGGTTTGCTCGGCCGCTGAGTTGAGGAACGTCGGCGCGTACAGGAACAGATCCACGATGCGCTCGAGGTTGGTGCGCGGCTCGAAAATGCGCACGGGGAGCGACAAACCAACCATGCCCTTGCCTTCGAGCAGTGCCCCGCTCGCCGACTTGAGCACGTCCTTGAGCACGCCCGCCTGCTTCTTGGCCACTTCCTTGTCCGTGAGCTTGAGTCCACCTGAGGGCAAACGCGCCATGCCCTTGACGTAGTCGCTAGGGTGGAAGCCACGGCCACGGAATCGCTGGTCACTTGGAGTAGTGGTGGAATTGTCCTCACCGTGGACGCTGCCATCGCTTTCGTCGCCACTGTCATTGTCATCGACGAGTCCAAGCTGTGCAACGGAGAGTTGGGACTGGTTCACGTACTCGGCCAGCACCGCCAGGCTGTCGAGACGCTGGATCAGGAACTCGCGCTTGCTCTCGGTCGAGAGCCAGCCACCCGCGTCCAGATCCGTCACGTAAGTAACCAGCGTGCGGCCGCCATCGAGCGGCTCGAGACGCCACCCGCCAAGGCTCTGCTGTGCTCGGATCACGCCCGTCTGTACTGGCTTGCGCTCGTTTGCGACCGACTTTTCCAGCACGGTGATCACTGGCTGGCGTGGGTCTTCCGATTCGTCGGCGTCGGCTGGCACTAAGGCGCTGGCTGTCTTGGTCTTTTTCACCTGGCGCAAAACGAGCAGGTCTCGTGCAGCACACAAGGCACTGTAATCCACGCTGTTGATCACGGCGGCCAGCAGCGCAAACAACGCCATACTGTTCATGGTCGTGGCCCAGGACGAGGCCAGCAGTGCCCCAATGATCGCGCCTATACCCACAGCAATCTGTGGCGACACGAACGACTTGGTCACGTGGATCTGGGCGTGGAAGCGCTTGGCCAGGTGCACCAACTCGGTCGCTTCGTCGTACTTGGCCACGTGCGTGGACGCTGGGAACTGCACGTCCCAGTCCGCTCGCCTCTGGTGGTCACAGACAAAGTAGAGCGCTACCTCGGACGGCACGGGCAGCACGACGCTGCCGCGGGCATACCACTTGCCTGATGGTTTCGTAGTGTCAGTCGAAAAAGTCCCTACGCTCGTGATCACGCCGTTGGTGGCGCCGATCGGGCTGAAGATAATGGCGCCGCCACTGCCGCTGAACAGCGACTTGAGCATGTCCATGTCGCGCGCCAGGTCGTTCTCCATGGCCACACTCGTCGCTGCCAGCGACGCTGACGACGTGGTGGCGGCCGTGTTGGTGTGGATGTTGCGTCCTGAGACGGCGGCTGGTCCACTCAGCACCGAGGACACCGCACCCGTCACCGACGCCGACACCGACGAACTGTTGGGCGCCGACACGACACGCGTGGCGCGCTTCTCGCCCGCCGCTGCTCGTGCTCCATGGGTGGCGTTTGAGGGCATGGACGGCTGCTGACCCCCGAGGCGCTGCTGTCGGTGCTCAATCGCGATGCGCGTGAGCGCGTTCTTGAACACGGTGAACCACTCGGTGGCCACCTGTCCGTCCTCGGATGAGAGGCAGTAGAGCGTGCCCGTGGCGTTGTCGGTGAGGTGGATGCGCGTCGAGTTCCACGTCTCGCTCTTGCCGCCGTCCTCGAGCGTGCAGTGCTGGAGCTCGATCAGCATACTCGGGCGGCTCTCGCGGCGGTTGCTGTAGTACGCGAGCACGCGTCCATCGCACACGAACCACCGCTGCTTCCAGCCCTTGAGCACTTGCCCCTTTTTCTGGAGGTACCCTTCTTTCATGACGCTCGGGTCGAAGTTGGGGAGCGAGTCGAGCGCGCGGCGCTCGCCCTGTACGAAGCATGGCAGTGTCAGTTAGATACTGTGTGGATGGACCTGGTCGTCAGGAGCGGACAGTACGTACGTCGACCTGCATTAGATCGTGCATCGTGCGACGCGCGGTCTGCACACGCACACACGTTGCTGTTTCGCGCAATTCGGGTGATCCTTCGGCGTCACCCAATCTACCGGTTGCAAACCGGTATCTTTTGCAAGATGGGTCGGCCAAACTACAGTATATGGACGTTTAATATTCTTTCATTACTATACTAGTCGCCAAACAGAGGCAATTTCACATTTTCGGCTTGTGGAACACAAGAATCACATCGACCACACCGTCGGGCACCTCGAAGCGGTTCGCGAGGTCGATTGTGCTCTGCGTCGACCAGAGCGCACACTGCGAGGGCACATCCGCCGCCGAGACCATCGGAGCGTCCGGCGCCACCAGGTAGAAGCGAGCAAACGTCAGCCAGCCGCTGCCATCTCCGAGACTCGGGTCGTCCACTTTGAATGCAGCGAGCTGTGCGTCATAAAAGCTCGGCCAGACGATCGCGGCACCCTTGCGCAGTGGCATGCCACCGAGAAGGCGGTTGCTTGCATCACTGAACGCGGCCCCACTCTCAGGGTCGCGCACTGCTGTCGTCACCCGCTGTGTCCGACAGAACAGATCAATCGCACTGGTGGTGACATTGTGGAGGTCAGAACAGAACAGCCGGCCGCGACAACGTCGGCGGCTGATAGTCCGACCCTGTTCCAGTTGGTATCTTCCATGCAAAGACATGTTCCGTAGCGACCACACGTGCTGACTGGCACGGAGCACTGATGGGTCGGACGGACGCGGTCGCTGATCGAGGCACTGCTTCACATACGGACGCTGTGGGAGTGGGGGTACGAACAATGCCGTGGCGGCCATAGAATGCAGGCGGAGGTCACCCAGGACGCGCTCAAATGCTGGCAGCATGCCTGCAAGCACCGTCTTGAGACGCGAGTAGATGGGCTTGCACGACAGTGGGTGGAGGTTGTTGATGTAGGACGCGAACGCCACGCGTCCGTCACGGTCGACACGCACGTCACTCGGCAGCCAGCAGCGAACGGGACCAGTGTTGAATGGCAAGAAATGGTCCCGAGCCGGTACGCAGTTCTGGAACGCGCTCGCGCTCATCTGCCTGTACGGGTCTGGCTTGCCGTGGCTTATACTGGTGAAGCTCGGTACTCGTCCGGTGACGTACGTCTCGTACATGTTGAACGACGGATCGACGATGCGGGTGACGTTGGCGTGAGTCGAAGAGAACCAGTCGCGCCCTGCCGGTACTGTCTGCTGCACCTTCAAGACGGCGTCTAGTCTACCAATTGGTTCGCGAGACTGAGATCCTCACGCACGGTCTGGACCAACTCAATGGATAGCGCCGTGTTAAGCAAGCTATCTTGCTGCGTCTGCTCGTCCCAGTGCTTGATGGTTGCCAGTGCACACGTCTTGCACGAGTCCAGGAACTCGTCCATGCGCCTGACATGGGTGCGCAGCCACGCGAGCATGTGTGGTCGAGTTTCTTCTATTCCAACGACGTCGGCAATGGCGTTTCGAGTGTCAGCGTCGACAACGTCACCGTCGTGCTCCTTTGCAATGCATCGCATTCGCTGGAACAACTGCGCCGTAGTGGATGCGCTCTGGCTCGCTCTGTCGACAGCGAGAACTTCACGCAGTATTTCGGCATCCACGTCGTCGATTTCGGTCAATAGAGTCGCCCGCACGCGTTCTCAGAGGGCCTTCTGGGCGAGTGCCTGTTCACAGTAGAAACCGAGGAATGCGAACGAGTCGATATCATCATACAAGTCCACGTCTTGGCTGAAAACGCCTACACTCCAGGGCACATCGCCGATGACTTGCGTACGATGCAACCAATACAGTGATACCAGAGGTCCAGCACCTTCGCCATGACTCGGCTGAAGCATCGGAGTCGCCGCCACGCGGAACGCCTGGCGCTCGCGAGGGTACCAGTTGACCAGTGTGTGTGCAAGCAGCTCGCAGCGCCAGCCGCCAACACTCGCGTCTAGGCGGACCACTGGACCAGGCGCTCTCGAAGGATCTCACTTCCATCGTGCACGATGGAGCCAACGCTTGCGCGCACACAGAGCTCGGCCAACGTGAGCGACTTGGGATGCATTCGAGACCACATCGTGTCACTCCACGTCGCGGGCACGTTGCCGTCTTGCAGTCGCAACTCTATGAGCGATAAATGAGCGAACGCTTCCATCGCGGTGATCGACGAAATGAAGCCCCTCGAACCAGGAGGAGGTAGCACGGCTGGTGTGGCTTGCTGAGTATGAGCTGATTGGTCTTGAAGTGACAGCGTCGAGAGATCTGGCGAGAGCTCATTCGCATTTCCGACAAATATGGTGGTGTACTGCGGGCTCCTGTCGTATATTTGCTCTGGATGATCTGGACAGAGTCAAGCAAGCCTTCTTTGGGTACACTTTAAACGGTGTGGACCACACCACATATGTCGACATGACCATCATTCTGGCCAACTTCAATCGAGGCGGTGGCGGGAAAACCACAAAGGAAACGAAGTAAAGGAAACGAGCAAGCGCACTCGATGGAGCCAGCGGAAGAGCGATTCGTGTGGACGAGCAAGTTGATCGAAGCCGTGCTCGAGCTGCGCTTCAAGGACGCGAGCGTGCGCGATGCGATCGAGAACGCCAAGGGCAACGCAGCCAAGCGCGACGCGTGGACAAAGCTCGCAGCTCGATTGCAAGAGCAACAAGGAGTGGATGTGCCAGAGACAAAGGTGTGTGCGTTCATTTGTAGTGGCCATTTGACTCTATTGACCAAGCAACCACGCTGTAATGCTTAGCTGCGCCGTGTCGTCTCCAAGTGGCAGTCTCAACATCGTGCCTGGGTGGGTAGCGATACGCCATCAGCATCATCTCCAGAGAAGGCACCGTCCTACATGCCAGTGTTGGTTCGATATTTTGGTGAAACGCAGCCTGCGTCGAAGCCCCAAGCGGTATCTCCAGCTCAAGAGCGGAACAACATCGCCAACAACTCCATGTATGTGAACTCGCCGCCGCAGACCACGCTGGCGTTTGTTCCAAGAGAGAGACACGGCATCAGCTGCGACCCTTTGTCCCAAGAAATGGAAAGACTAGTCGTCAAGCAGCGCCGACTGAATCCACCGGCCGACAATCCATTGAGCGGGTATTCAAGACTGCGGAGTGATCCCATCGCCCCACTGCAAGACTTCAACGGCAACTTCCAGAACCCACAGAGGGCTGTGCTATCCATCACCCAACGGTTGTCGCAGATCCACCAAGGTCAACTCGTGTTGCAGCAGCAACACTTTGAAGAGCAGCTCTCCCTCCAGCGGAAACATCAGGCAGAGCAGCTTCTTGCTCAGCGGAAGCAGTTGGACGCCTTCCACGCTGCTCTCGAGATTCTGTTCGAGAAGTCAGCTCAAGTCTAGCATCCGCATCGAAATTTGTCTC
>JAADXF010000340.1:0-22334 GCA_023337575.1 Pythium chondricola | reverse complement strand
TCTAGACTGGCTTGATTAGCCCCGTAGGGTGGGTTTTACTCCTACTAGCTTCGCTAGAAAGGTTTCCCATCGTAGATTAGTTTAGGGGGGTCTCCAGAGAGGCCATCACTATTCGCTAATCAAGCTGTCTTCCCCACACTATCCGTACCGACGGAGGAAACAAAATCTGTGCAAAAAGACGTTTATAAAACGTAATAAAACGCCTTGTTTGAAACGCTGAAACGAACGCCCGAATCTATACAGCTGATTAGAGAAGGCAGTGACTCAGATTCAGATTTGTGGTGGAGTGAATGTCGCACGAAGGTGCCACCAGCCGTGAGCCACTCGCCACGAGAGTGACCAGCAGCAAGCCACCACCATAGCAACCTCATGATGCTCCAGCGCCTCGCGTCGCGCGCTGTGCCGGCCGCTGCGCGCCAGCAGACCGCCCGCCTTCTTTCCACCAAGTACGGCTCCGGCGAGGACTCGCTGCGCCCGATCCACTTTGTCCAGGACGAGCAGGTACGACCACAAACGAAGAGCTACAGTCATCAATGGCTCCGAGCTAATGCTGTTCTATATCCTTCCCTAGGAAGCCGCCGCGCGTCCGTTCCGCATTGTCGGCGTCCGTGATGTCGAAGTGCACGACTGGGAGTACCCAACGCGTGTGGAGACCGACGTCAAGCTCAAGCCACGCCCCGTGCGCAACCGCTTCCAGCACCCCAACTTCATCAGCCTGTGGATCGATGACTTGAAGAAGACGGAGGAGTACCTCAAGAGCCACAACATCCCGGTCGGCACCGAGGGCATTGTCCAGGGCCCGGACGGCCACGACGTGCTCGTGATCAAGCCCAGCGAGGACGGCAGCAGCATGCAGTTCTTCAACCTGTGCGACAACCCGACGCTCGTCGAGCTGGTGCAGGCCACCCAGGACGTGATCAAGGAGTTTGAGGTCGGCACCGAGGACGAGGAGTAACCAAATACAGTTAGTAGACCCCCATCCATCCATCAGTATTCTGTAGGGTACTGATACAAGTCCAGGTTGATCAATTAGCCAGCCACTATCGCTGATAGGAGCGGTAACGTTCAGGTTCATGCTGGTGAAAGGAGAGTGAACAAGCGAGACCCAGAGCGTGATGCTGGCCGATGATGCCATCGTCGCAGACCTGCGTGACGCGGTGAAGGTGATCTTCACGATACTAGCGGATATACTACCAGCCATGGCTCTGCGCGTCTTTGTGAAAAGAGATGCGTATGCACGAGGGCAGAGGCTGGACCCACGAGCTCGATTAGTGGATGCCAGTGGGCACAACCCACTGTTACTGGTCGTGGACCCGCCGCTCCCACGTCCTCGACCATCATCGCTCAGCGAGAAGTTCAAGTCTAGTGTGAATGGAGAGGCGGTTCCCTGCATGTTTCCAACAGATCGATCGCCACTGATCGATACGTTCATCGACTGATTGTTCTCGACGCCACACCGATTAATCCTCATCCAAGGACCACCACTCTCTGGGAAGAGTACGCTGTGCGGTCTGCTCTACCGACACCTGCGTGCGTCAAACCCTGAGCTACTTGTAGCACACATGAATGCGAACGAGGTGAGCCAACCATCCGTTACCGTTGCCTCGTTGTTCAAGACCAAGTACGGTGTGGCGTTGGACGAGTTCTGGTACTGTTCTGAAGCTCGCGTGCTGTTGATCGACGACGCGCAGGCGACGTACGACGACGAGTATCTGTGGCTGGGACTGATCAAGGACACGGTCGAGCAGCCCCAGGCTCATACTGGTTGCTTCATACGGATGCTTCAAGCCATACGCTCGGGAAGAGCGTGCAGGCACACCGATAGCTCTGCATCCTGGTGACGACTTTGGCCTGAATAGAACCGACACCAAGCGAGGACTCCTACTATCTCACTGTGAGCTATTAATAGACGAAATGATTGCGGAGACCAGCTTCATCCGAGGACGGGACCTGTTGTGGGAACAGAGCTCAGGCCACATTGGAATTTTACACGCGATGTTCACATACCTCGACGAGCGATTCAAATATGCACCACCAGCATCAGTGGACACGTCAAACATCCAAGCAGAGCTGCGATCACGTGGCTTCTACGAGTACTTGGCCACCAAGCCAGGCGTCGCGACGGTCAAGGCGCTAGACAACTTGATGGTGGACTCGCGTGTGGTAGCCACGATGCGAGATGTACTGACCGCAGTTGCAGAAGGCACTGTGGTGTACTTGGATAGAGACCTGGACATACAAAGGCACACTGCATTGCACCTACGGGTGCAGGTTGGATTCCTGTGGGAGGACACACGCGGGCAGCTCCAGTTCGCATCGCAAATGCATCGCACGGTCTGGCTTGACTTGATTTGCGGTCAGGACGCAGTCGATCTTGACGATTACCCTCGATAAATCCATTGAGTGGTCGCGTCGACAGACGTCTCTCGGGTCGTGGCATCCACCAAAACAGAAACAGACAGATTCGTCCACACTTGCCGAGATACGACCAGAATCTGATCTCAGAATAGGTCTCCTTCATCGGCTGCGAGCAAGAACAAGAGAGAAGAGAGCGAGCCCAATGTCGAGCCATTTTGTAAGCCGCCCTGTGTCTCTCCTCCACCCAAATCGATCGCCTGATCTACAGCAATGACGGCATCGGCCAAGCCATGCCACACCGCGCTCAAGGGCCGTCAGACGCTGCTCAGTCAGCTCGTGATCATTTTAGTTCTGTTCATGTTGGATGCGCGAGATCTGCACTACAAGCTGCAATGGCTCGGGCACTCTGGCTCAGAGTACGAGACTGGCAGCGATCAGCGATCGCAGTGGTACCAAGCACGATGGAGGCTCGACACCAGCCACCGCCGGAGCACCAAGCCGACTGCCGCCTCACACTGGAAGAGGCCCTAGACCTTCCGATCCGATCCGAGTCACGAGCTTGATCCACAATCGCCTCAGCATGGAGGTCGTCTAGCACGGGCGCATGTTCATCCGCCCGAGCTGCTACCTGGACTTTGGCGTGATGCTCAAGAGTGGTCGCATCGAGACCCGCGTGGAATTCAAGAACATCTTTCGGCTGGCGCAGGCGCGGCCCGTTGGCCCGCCAGAGCAGCTTCTCGAGTCGGCCAACAAAAGCGACCCCCTGCCGAGGCACCTACTGCGTGGAAGGGCGACTGATGCTCAGAAGCTTCTCTCTCACACACACACAATCGAGATACTGTATGAGGACACAAGCGGGCAGCTCCCGTTCCCATCTCGAATAGACAGCACTGCCTGGCGGGACTCGACCTGGACTGAGCTGGTGGAAGGCCCCTGCGCCATTATTTAACTACAAAACTGCGTTCATATTGTACAACCGTGTCCTCCTCGCAGCCTTATTCGATGCTACTGTACATGGCTGCGGCCGCGACGTCTGCGAGGTCGAGAAGCGCGAGTGGGTCTAGTCCTGACGGATCCTCCAGTAGATTGCAATCGATTTCCTCGATCACAACAGCATCGTTCGTGACAAGCTCTGACGGCATTGGTGGCTCGTCGACGAACGAGGCACTTGTTTCCACTTTGTCTTTGATTCGTTGGTCCTGTGCGCTGGCGACTTCGATCGGATCATCAGAGGTACTGCTCGTCTCGGCGTCGTCTACGTGGTCCACGTCTTCTTCAATCTCTTCGTCTGTGTGGCGTTCATCCACCGATGAGGCTGGGGCCGAGTCATGCTCGTGCTGGTCCTCCACACCAGGGGCAGCGTCACCTTCTTCTACGCTCTTGGTCACACCCATTCCAAGATCTGGGTCGACGCTGTCTCCCGTTGATCTTCCCATCAGCTCACGATGGTCAGATACCTGGTCTTCCGCCACGGTTTGCATGGAAGAAGCCTCGTCGGTTGCTGAATCGATATCACCCAAACGAGTCGGCTCTGGCAATTCATCGATGATGAACTCTTCGACGGGTGCGGACTGCTCCTCCACGTTGTCTGCGGTGTCCACGCCATCTTCACCGACCGTCAAAGTACTCACAGATGCAGAGACGTCATTCGCGATGATGGGCTCGACATGAACCTCGAGATCTGTCGTGGCTGCCGGGTACTCAACTGCCTCGCCACTCCTCTCAATCGTGCGTGGCTCGACCAGCGACTTGGACGCCATGGCAGCTTTCGTAAGCGCATCAACTGGTGAGTCATCATCGCGCGATTCTCGCTCGTGGACATGCGGGTTTACAGTGTCACCACGTGGCTTGTTGTTCATCGTCGTCCACTGCTCGGCGACAAACTGGAAAGCACTTCGGCCAATCTTGATTGCTGTCACCGTTACATCGACGGATATTTGAAGCACCGGATTCGCGTAGGCTGTGTACTCTGCAGCACTCGGTAGATGCATCGACACGAAGGACGTGAGCACAGGCTGAACGACTGCTCGACTAAACACTGTGAGCTTTGCGAGCTCCCGTGCACTATCCACAGATGGCTCTTGCATGAGCAGCTCCTCGTGCTTGACCCACACACCGCAGAAACAGTTACGCTGCTCGTTCCGATTGACGTACTCGCCTAGTCGATCCATCTCGAACTTGTCGGTAACCTGCACAAGCAAATCGCCACAGTCGATCGCATCTGCCGTCACCACCTTCATGATCTCCTTGTGGCACTCGGAATGGTTGACAGCAATGAGCCCGCCGAATGCAGCAACGCAGAAGACCATCACCATGGGGACCAACGTGAAAAGAAGCTTTAATACGCATCCCCGTCGTCGACGCTTGCCCCGAACCGATCCATTCTGCTGCTCCAGAAGCGGCTGGTAGTTCTCAAAACGCTTGACATTGAGCGCGCCGTACTTGCTCTTCAGCGATGCCACGAGCTCTCGTTCTTTGCCGGTGTACTGGTGTACAAGCTCGGGTACGTTCTTGAGTTGATCGGGTTGGTGCTTGGTGTAAAACTCCTGTAGCAGACTCTCCAGTGTTATCACCGCCCCTGCAGTCGGTGAACCTTTACGACTAGGCGACAGCGTAGCCGACGCAGGTCGTTCGGTGGCTACGCCAGCGGGGCGTGGAGCACGGACTGGAGACGACGTGAAAGGTGACATCGGTGGACGGCTCTGTTTCTGCGGGGATACTCGCTGCCGCAGAACGCTGCCGTTGCGGACAGGCGATCGAGAAGCTCCACTTGGTGGTGATCCACGAGGCGGACTTGGTGCAATTCGAGGTGGCGGCGGTGTTGCTGCCGTTGGTGTCAGTGGTGGCTGGGACATCGACGTCATCGGAATCACCGGCGGAAGCTCTCCTGGTTCGTGGTCGTCTGGAAATGCGAATGGCAGTGGCTGCCCTCGTCGTTTGGATGGCGTCGGCGAAACTTTCTTTGTCGGGGACATGTTCACCACTGACTGCAAAGTGCGAGAATCGATGCTGTGCACTGGCGTCCCATTGCTGACATCATGGCCGACGAAGGACGCAGTGGACATTGTGAAGGGCTGGGTCGAAGCGATAGCTGGTGAGCTGAACACGCTGCCGCTGTCGATAACATCAGGAGAGAACTGGGGTGGCGGCGTGTACGTTGCTGGTGGGGCAGCCGGGTTGACAAGTAGCTTCTGTGGATGGGTTTCGGCTGCTTGAAGATGGGAAGGTGACACGACAACCTCTCCAATGAAGCTAGATGCCGCCGCTTGCTCGTACTTGTGCTGGAGATCCACAATCTTGGCAGCTCCGTACTTCTTCGAAAGACCTGCAAACAACTTGTCGATGTTGTCAGCTCGGTATCGCTTTGCATACACTGCAGCTTGCTGGAGCTTCGTTCTATCGACTGCGGTGAAGAACTCGACGAGTAACTTCTCCAGGACTTGAGGCGTCGGGCCGTTGACTGAAGCGCAGGATGTCTTGTGGCTTGTGAGGTTGAGTTGGTGGAACGGCTTGAACACATTTTGGGCACGTTGGAACTCTTCTGCCTGACTGGTCCCACCCACCTCGCTGCATTGAGGCTCGGCCGACAGGCCCTCTCGTCGCAGTGACTGATGTCGATTGGTTGGAAGTGGTGAAGCGTCGATCACGGCTGGTGGTTGCGGTGACGGATCGGTCACGCTGACGGCTGGGTTGATCTGTGATGGCGATTCGCGCAGGGGCGTTAACACGTCTTTGGTCTGTCGCTTTCCACTGGACAGGGCCTGTGGCGTGACTGGCTTGAGTACATTGTGGTCAGTCGTGTCTGGTGTGAACACTTGGAACTGCGACAGTGGTGCGATAATGTCCGAGAGTCGTGGGGCGACAGAGAATGCTGGTGGGGCTTCGTTTCGTCGAGCGGACTGCGCCATCAACCACACAGGGCTTGGCGTGGGCATCGGTGACGGCGGCGGGAAGTCGTGTACCGACGGAGCTGCTGGGACTCGCCCAGTCTGTGCTTGCGACTCGTAGCCTATGGACTGTACTTCGTCGGCCCACTCGGTTTCGTAGTTGTTTGCCACAAAGTGGGGGTTATCTTGCTCGGATCCTCGATACACTGGCATGTGGGCATCATCGTGATCTTGCTGATCGCATCGATACGGGTCGTCCAAGCCGCTATCTGGATATGAGGTTGAAGTCGTGTGGCTTTCAGGTGCAGGACTCGCGAAAGCAGCGTCCCACTGGCCGACGTACTCATTCTTTTCCTCGTATTCTGGTTCGAAGTCCGCGTGCTCTTGGTCGTCTTGTAGCCGCGGGTGAGTAGAAGGTGCGCTGTACCTTGGTGCATTCCCATAGGTATGCTGCCGAAGCTCTTGTACCTCGCCTACTAGCTCTTGGATGATTCGTTGCATCTGCTGCACCTGCTGCTGCTGCTGCTCTCGGTCGTTTTCCAGATGCGTGATATGGGCGACGGAGCGCGACAAGTCTTCGTGCCGCTGCTGTTGCAAGAACGCCAACTGCTTACGCAGACCATGCTCGGACTGCTTCAGCTCCTGCATGTACCCCATTAGACACTCGAGCGAGTTCTTGGTCGTCAGCAGCGTTTGCGTCGCTGGCCTACTTAATGATCTAGACACAGCGAACTTGGATCGTGCATGGGACGAGCTGGACGACGCAGAGGGCGATTCACCGGTCTGTGGTGGTGCTTGAGCCGCGTCACTATACCTCGTATTGGTTCCGTGGGCACCACTGTCACGTCGACCACTACCCGTGAGAGTGGCGATCGTCATGTACCCGGAGAGGCTCAGCCGCACGCGCTGCGAGGCACTGAGTCCTCCGTCTTCCTTCGGTGTGTAGTTGGAGCTGCCGAGCGGTGTCTTGGGTGAGAGCGTGAGTCGCTTCGTGCGCTTGGCGTCGGGCGGTGACAGCGCCATCGCTTGCGCCGTGGCGTCGTCCTGGCTGCTGCAAGGCGGTGGAGTCATCGGGTGGTGTACCTGCAGTTGATTCGACTCGTTCCGCGTTGGCGGCGGCGGGGATCGCTGGCCGAGTGCGAGCATCTCTGTCGTGGAATCCATCATGTCTGCGGATCGCTTGCGCTGCCGCATCGTGGACTCGGGCTGCGCAAGTGGCAATGAGAACTTGGTGAGTCACATGGCAGTGGGGATACTACAGCATCCAGGTGATACGTACACTGAGAGGATGTTGCGAGTGCAGCACGATCGCGGTTCCCTCTTCCTCCTCTTCTTCTTGTTGTGGTGCTGGTGGCGCCTTCTGCTGTTTCGGAGTGTGCACGGCCACCGTTGTGTCTTTTGAGCCACCGCGCGAGCGAAGCCGAGGCGTCGTCCACGTTATGCTCGGCGCGGACGGCTGGTTATGCGTCGGCGATCCGCTCTTGCGTCGCGACACGGAGGCTGGCGGTGTGGACACGCTGGGGTTTCCGAGCGTGGCGATCGTACGGCCGCTGCCTCGTCGCAGGAACGATGTCGTGGACGAAGGTGCGGACGGCGAGTGGTGGTTGTGTTGAAGTTCGTGGAGCGCGAGCTTTGGTGGCGGCGTGCTGACGGCCTCCTCGCTTCCCTTTCGTGACCGCGGTGCGGACGGCCGCCGCAGGCCTGTGGACGGCGTCTGACTGCCGTTGGGGCCACGCTTGACTGGCGGAGGCGTCGCTGTGGCCGAGGAACCCGCGGCGGCGACGCGCACGGCCACCATCGGCGCCTGGAGGCGGCGCCTGGCGGGCATATCGGTCCGCATATTGCTGCCGTTTCCGTTGCTGCTTGCCGTTGCGGAGACCGGTTCAATAATAATAAGTGTGCAATGCCCAAATACCGACACACACTCTTACGCGTCTAAGATAAGAATCGCGGTGGTGCGTTGGTTACGGGAATTTAGATTCGCAGCGTCTAAAAAGTCCGCCGCTGACGCTGCGTTTCCGGATTCTCGCAGCGCAGATCCGGTCGACGAAAGCAATCCTCGCTGTAGGGTTCTTCGACGTCACCACAACCGCGCGACAGAACGTTCCTCCTAAGTACGTTCTCTTTTAAATACGGTTCTTGCGCTTCATTCGAGCGTGACAGAAAATGTCGCTCACGTCACATACACATCGAGGGTCTTCCCAGTCCTGTTCATCACCAGCAGCAGGCACAGCACCGGAAGACTTGGTTTCGCTCCATGCACACGTGAGCGCCAACCGGGGAGCGCTGCGCAGCCTTGGAAGCGTTGCGGGCCCGGGAGGATCCCTTGATGAGCGCATTCTGTGGGTTCATTTGGACGACCTCCGCGTCAACTCGGGCCAGTGCGAGGCGCTGGTAGCGCTTGCGCTGCTCGGCATTCTCAGCCCTGCGCGATGGCGACAAGAAGTGGCTGCGACCTGGTTCAACAGCACGGCGCCCAATCTGAACACTGACCACATGGACGCAGTCGTTTCGCAGTCACCGTTGGTGGGATTGATCCTCGAGTATGGCCGCTCGACGCCATTTGATTTCCCAGAACTCGCAGAGTGATTGGCACCAAACCAACCACTCAGCCACGAGCTTCACCCCGATCTCTGTGCATTTGACCGAGCAGTGGCAGAAGCAATGCCCGCGAAGACACAGCTGGACCTGCGCACGCCACTGCGTGTGATGTGTCGAGGGTCCGTCACGCACGAGCTCAACCGCCATCTCCTGCACATCTACCAGCTCGTGGCCACACAGGGTGACGCCGAGAAACTGGTTGCCGACGGTTTGCGGTCGCAGACCGAGCGTCTCCTGAGCCACACGCGGCTGCGCATCCACGACGTCCATGTCACTCAAGGTGTAGACCTCGTTGGGCTTGTGCACATGGCAAATATCGCCGGGCTTGGTGTTCACGTGCCGCAGTTCCCAACGCTCGAGGCAGGCAAGGCGTGCGACGACTCCATCACGTGGCATCTTTTGCGCAAAGCGTGCCACGGCCTGTTGCTCCCAAGCGACGGTTATGCTAGTGCCGACCAAGTCGCGGTGAGCGCGGGCACATCGCTGAAACTCAACATTGCCGTGCTGTCAGCGTTGAGATTCAGCTCCACGATCAAGACAGTGGACGCTAAAGTGTACGACCACCATCCATCGGCACCTTGCGTCCACACGCGTCGCCGGCTGTGGCAGTGGATCGCGTTCGCGCTGTTTGCAGACGGCGCTTGCCACTCGGTCGACAAGCTTATTCTTTCACACATCATCACGCTGGACGACTGCTCTGTGATCCGCGACGTGCTGACGGCTAGGCACCCACTGGCTTTGCTGACGCATGGAGAGTCCAGGTCGGAGCCGTTGGGTCAAGTTGAAGCGACTCGCTTCTGCTTGACTGATCATCGTCCTTCATCCTCCACTCCTTCTGACAACGGGAGATGGATCAGTCCGAGTGCACTCGTTGCTGATGTCGTTTTTCGACCAGACGATGCAGTCTCCCGTGGAAGCAAGTGGTGGAAGGTTCTTCTCGCAGGCCACGGCATTGCATGGGTGCACGGTGACGACATTCAGCGCCATACTCAGCTGGAGAAACCTCACCGTCTTTCCACGCTCGAACTCACCGGCGAGCGATGCGACTTCGAGCCGGTCGTATGTTTACTCGCGCTGATTGGTGCGCCGCTCGAGGCCATTCACGTGCGTGACAACACCTTCGATGAGACCGAGTGTGCCAAGCCGTACTGGTTCACCCAGGCCTTTGAGACGTGTCCCAGGCTCGAATCACTCATTCTGCCTCGTGGCAAGCACCCATCCGCGTGGCTGTCCGCTGTTGTCCACTGTGCCCTAGAACGCAGGAGTCGATTGCGGCACCTTGAGGTTGACTGCAGCATCAGCGATGACCCGAGTCGCTGCATCGCGCTCGTACGCACTCTGTGCGACCCGGATCATCCGTTCGCCGCCTCGCTGACGCAGCTGCGGCTTGGCATTTACTCTGACAACCACCACAGCGAACAGCTCATCTTCGAGATCCTGCACATGCTGAAGAAGAACTGCACTTTGACGCGCTTCCAGCTGAGCTTGTTTATTGAGTGTGGGGATGTTCCAGCGCTGCCAGAGACGTGGCAGAAACGCCTTCGCTACCAGCAGAGGCACCCGCGCCAGACGCTGAACGCAACGGTACCACGCAGATCCAAGCTGGCATTTTTCAGTGCAGTCACGCAGAACCAGACGTCTGCGATAGGTGCACTGGATACTAGCGTCCTGACCGTGATCTTTGCATTTGCTGGTCATCGTTTCCATCGCGCCGTGCATCTGAGCTTCATCACTTTTCAAGAACCAAGCTCTTCCGGGTCTGGCAGCGATAGCAACTCTGACGAAGGCGACAGTGACTCGGAGAATTACGCGGAAGGAGACAGTGAGTCCGAGAGTGACTCGAGCGACAGTAGGAAGTCGGAGAGCGACGACGAAGACAATGACTGTGTCCACAGCCAATGGACGGATGGCCTTCGCTAAGACCGGTCGCACTCCCTGCAAAGCCAGACTACAATGATGTAGATGGATAACCAGAATGCACCAGCGAGCAGCGAACCAAACGTGATCATTTCGTATAGATACCGTCAACCGAGTCTGGCTACTTGATCGAGTGCAGGACGGGCGGTTCGTGCGTGCCCAGACGTGATACACGACGGGAGTACTCGTCCATGACCTCCTCTTCGCTCGTACCGAGACGGTTCATCGCCTTGACGCGCACCAACTGCTCCCTGGTGAAGCCAAAGAAAATCTCGGGTTTGGTGGTTTGTTGCAAGCTCGCCGGGATACCGCTGTACTTGCGGAGCTCGTCACTTCGCTCGAGGTCCACGTCCGAGATGCCGAGCTTCTTCATACCCTTCTCCTTCTTGAGGATATCTGTATTGACGCCGAGCCTCTCGAGCGCGTGCGGGCTGATCTCGTGTGTGCCGATCGTGAGTCGACGCTTGGACATGGACTTGTCCCTCGGCGACAGTACGTTCAGCTTCTGCTGCGGAGCCACGCCTGGATCACCGTCGCCCACATTCGCCAGTCGGCCGAAACTGATGTGCCTGGCGACGCGGCCAGGACTCAGATCGCCGCTGCTCTGTGGCCTTTTATCAGATGAGAGATGGATCATACTGGCTGAGAACGACTTGGGCGTAGACGAGAGCAGCGGAGGTAGTGCCACGCCTTCACTCGGTTCTGTCGCCATGGCGACCGAGTCGTCGACATCGACGTCGACTTGCAAAGATGCAGCGAGTGCGTCTACCTCTGCTGGTAGATCGCTCGGGATCGATAGTGGTGTTGGCGTCGGTGATGCCTCCATTGAAGCAGGTGGCGTCCTTGCTCTCGGAGATGAAGCGCCTGCAATAGAGGGAAGGACCGAACTCTTCGATGGTGTTCGGGTGACTGAGCGGTCGCTTAGAGTGCGAGAGGTCAGGAACGGCGTCGTCGGTTTTGTCGAACCAGTTACGAGGTCTGGTAAACTGGTTACATCCGTAGATGCACCGCCTCGAGCCTCATCTTCGCGTAATGGGGTCGATGGCCGCGGCGCTGCTTCGCCCAGGGTCGACTCCATGGACGCGAGGAGCTCATCCACCTCATTCCTCGCGATCGTCGTTGGCTCCATGGCGGCTGGCTGAGTGATAGGAATATGTCTTGGTACGGTCTAATTTCAGGGAGCCCCTCCTCCATACCTCCACCACTTCACCCGCGGCCTCAGGCTGAACAGCAGTGTCACTATCAGCCGGAGGCTAATCTCGGAGCGTTCGGTGTGATAAGTTATTTACAAGTATAACCGGTTCTAGTAGCTTTATCCACAAGGATGAAGCACAATGAGAGAGCAGAGCTACGCAGCAGGCGTTCTTCAGGTTTGGCGCGGCTGCGTGGCAACCGAGGCCCGACCACGTAATCCCATCTCATGCCTCTGCGGCTCGTCCTTGGACTGCTGTATTTCGTTCGTGCAGAATGTATTGTAAACAGCACGAGCTCCACATGGCGGCACGACAATCACAAAGCAGCTGACGGCCGGCGACTGTATGTGCTGTCTCCGTATGACCAACATGGGCATTTCACCTTGACTGGGAAGTCCGAGTCAAGGGATCAAGCATCAGGCCAGCGGACCACCGGTCCTACATCGTACACGGTGGAGCGAGTATTCGATATCATCACCACCATCTACACCGAGGGCGAGCGGAGCGTGGTCTCCCCACGCAATACACAAACGCAGAAGGGTTCAAGAATCGGATGCAGTGCGATTTATGGTGTTACTCAATTTTCTCTTTCGCAGTCGGAATGTGGATGACGTTGGTGCCCGTGACCTTGGTGAGCGTCTCGGGCGAGCGGAGCACGCGAACGAGGGTCTCAAAGATGCGGATTTCGTCTTTCAGGTGGCCGATGTATCGCTCCGAGCGCGCGATGTAGATGCCCTCCACTAGCTCCAGCACATCTTCAGGGTCGGGCAGCTCCGCGTACTGGATCTGGAAGAGCGCACCACGGAAGAAGCCCTTGACAGCACTACCGACGGTCACGAGGACGAAGATGTAGACAGCAGTGATGCCGTACGAACCGATGCCCAGCGACGAGAGGCCCTGGACGATGTTGTCCGAGACTGCGATCAAGCAGAATGGGGACGCAGCGCCACAAAACTCGCGGTCGTTCGCGGCCGTCGACGATGGACTCGACTGCAGCATCGGCGTGACGGACCACCAACTGGCCGACTCAGAGATCTGCTTGGTGACAGTCACGTTGCGCAGTCGAGAGGACAGTTGGAACACACCGCTTGTCGCAGTGAGCTCGACGATTGGTGGTAGAATACCAAACACTTCGATGGGCTTGGTCACGGACTTGCTGTCGTTCGCTCGAATCAGCGGCACCAGGGCCACTCGATCCGCAGCAGTGAGAGCGACACGCTCTGTGGTTTCGATGTTCTGGTGGTCCGTTGGTCCTGGCCTCGCAAAGGAGATCGTGAGAATCCACGATAATGCCTCAGTGGAGTTGAGCTGCGTGACAAGGCGCTCAATATTCGGTGGCGAGCTGGACCACACGTCGCGTGAAAACGTGTCGTACGTGACTCGCTGGACTGCGGCGCCTTCCGCGATCTGCTCGCTTTCGTAGTCTGGGCTGTTGATATCAATACCAGTGTACAGCTTGTTGACTGTGCCGCGCGAGTCTTCGATCCCAAACACGATCTCAGTCGTGGTCACACGATTCGGTGTGGTGCTAGGGTTCGCCGAGCTGAACAAGAGCAGCGGGCCGATCAAACACAGCAGCAGGAACAGCAGCATCACACCGGCCGACATCAGCTTCTTGTGGAGAGGTTGGCGCTGCTTGCCCTGCAAAACTTCTGCATGTTCGACACGACCGCGCATCTCCAGCTTGACTTGATAGAGGTGCGCGGCGGTGTCTTCCAACAGCACCCAGTGCTGCCAGCTGAGCGAGGTCTTGGTGCACACGTAATCCAGCAACGCGCGCATCTCAAAGAGGAACGGCGCCAACATGACCAGCGTGAAAATCGTCTCTTGCGCTTTGTGGTAGCTGCTTTCGTCCGTGGTGTTGTACTTGCTGCCACGAAACACTGGGTATCCGTACCGGATCTGAAGCGCGCCGAGCCACAGGGATACACAGTGGAGCAGATAGAAGATGACGAGCATCGCTCGATCCTGGAAGTACTCGCCAATGTGCGGAGGCATCAGCAGCCACAGGCACAGGTGCAGCAGAAAGATGTACGAGTACTGGAGCACGATCTTGGTCTTGAGTGACCCGCACACGTACGCCGCACGATCCCAGATGATGAAGCACAGCTGGATGAAGACGATCAACACGAGGTAGCCCGAGACCATCGAGTTAGACTGAACTTGAGCTGCTCCACTTGCAGAGGTCTTCGTGGCGTCCGGTGCACCAATCGCTTGGAAGAAGATCACAGCGAAGATGCAGGCGAAGAGCATGATCGAAAGCGACGCGGCGTAGTAGTCACGGCCGGGTTTCGAGCCTGCGATCGCCGTGTGGATGTCTTTGTCCCAGTGCGGAGGTGGATCGCAGATCACGCCTTGGAAGAACTCGTAGACCTGTGGATACTTGACTTCCAGCCACGACTTCTTCTTGTTCTTGTGGATGTTGTCAAAAATTGCAGTGTCATCAGCCACGTCCATCTCGATCTGCTCGGTCACCACATTGATTGTCTCGTCATGGCGCTCAGATTCGCGACGTTCCTGTGCTGCGTCCGTGTCGTCCTGTGGGTCTTGAGCCTCCTTCGCCGTGCGCTCTTTTTCCACTTCAGCTTCCAGCTCCTGGAGGATCTGCTCCGTCAGATCTGACTCTTTCACAAGCTGCTCCACCTTCTGATCCTCAGCTTCCTTGTCTTCTGGAGACACCGGCGCAATTGGTTCACTGTATCCAATCGCCCTCGCCGCGGCTCGACCTCCGTCGCCACCAAAGTTGAACGACTCGTCGATGGAATCACACGATGAGACCACGGATCCATTCAACAACCGCCGGCTCGTCGTGAGTTGGAAGTCGTCGCCGTCTTGCTCACGCGTCACCGCGTCCACCCAGAGCCCTCGGATGATCAACTCCCGACGGTGCCACAGGATCGCAAGTGCCACGAAAAAGTCCCACTGCAAGCCACCGAAGATATCGTTCTGACCCGGCAGCGTCGTGCCGTCGAACTTGTAGATGCCAAACACCACAGCTGGTTGGATCGACTGCTCTTGGAGGACGACCGAGTTCGAGGGCGCTCCGCAAAATGGCTGAATGCTCGGGTAAAAGTATCCGCCTCCGCTGAGTCCTTGGCAGAAGATGGGGAGCTGAAACACGTACCGAAGCAGGATGATGCCACAAGTCTATCATGGAAACATAATTAGGGTACTGCTCTTCACCAGGAACCATCGGCAAGTACACAAGCTGGTACTTACATATTTGAGCAGCATCACCCATGTCTGCGACGACGGACGAGGGCTTTCGATCGCCAGGTACCCAAACGTGACCACGATATACACAAAGTTGAGCAGGTCCGCCTAGAGTACATCCATGAATCACTGAATCAGCACGTGGAGTCCACCACCACCAGAGAAAGACTGCCACTTACCTGTCGAGCAAACGACATGACCATCGCGACGTAGCACCACCCGACTGTGCGACTTCGAATGGCATTGATCACGACACTCACAATCTCGCCGATCGACGGCTCGCATAGGTCCTCGGCATCGTACTCGGTTGTCTCGGCTTGCATGGCTGCGTCCTGGAGACCATAGAGCCAACGATACACTGGGATTCTCCACGAACCCCGAGGCTGCTCATCGAACTCGGTGTCTTCAGCGTCACCGAAGCTGCTTTCTTCTCCTCCAGTGACACTGCTCATCTCACTACCGGTCTCATCCGGCGCATCGTTGTCGTCGCCCGTTGGTATTTCATCAGGCACAGGAAGTCGCTTCTCACGGAGACACTGCAAGATGGATTCATCCACCGCGTAGCGTGGCACCGCGAACGCCAACGCAGACAGGAACCGGTCAAATTCACTGACGATGTCGACTTGGAAGACGTACTTGAGGTCGGCGTGGTTTCCTTCCTGGCGCACGATCAACTCGAAGCAGAAGAGCTTCGGAGACACGTCGTCGAACTGGATCTTTTCGTCGCTGAGCCGCAACGTGAGTACGTCCTTCCACACGAACGACGTCTTGATCTTCTTACGACGCTTCTTGCTGCGGTGGCGCAGAGCAAGCTCCTCGTCTTTGTAGAACACGAGGCGCTTCTGGTCGACCACCACGTAGCGGTGGAGGTACTTGGGCTGTAGCTTGGCCAGCCACACCGAGTACCACGACTGCGCCACGTTCTCGCGCCGATATTTCATCCATCCGGCCGTGCAGCTGCCATCCAGGTTGAGCGGATACGTCGCGATCGGATCACTGGCGACGCTGAACGGACCTTCGCCCATGCGTGATACTGCGGCCACTTTGAACTGATAGCTGTTGCCCGGTCGCAAGCCTTCGATCTTGGCAGAGAGCGTGTCCCCTTTCACTTCGACCACGTCGCTGAAGTCGCCGAGCAGCGTCTGGGATGGGAACTGTTGCCTCGTGATGCGGTAGAACCGAATCTTGTGGAGACTCTCCTGTGGAGGGTCCCACTCAAGCGTGACAGCATTTTGGAACCGCTCAACCAGCCGCGGCTTGGGTGGCGCCATCGGCGGCAGGTTGTAGTGCAGACCCATTGCGATGTCCATGAGCTCTTCGACCTTGTGGACCAACTTGGACACGATCATCTTGAGCCGTTGCAACGCAGCGCTCTTCTCCTTCTTGAGAGTGAACCATTGGGCCGTGCGTTCTCGGTAGAACTGTTTCACAATGGCCTCTTGGCGCGCAGGAGCCTGGAGTTTCTCTAGCTGGAAGTGTTGGCATACAGCTTCGTAGGTCTCGGTTGTGAGCATCTCGCACTGGATCGAGATCAACACGAAGATGGCAATGATGCCAGTAGGAACGCTGGCGGTCTGAACGCCCAGGAGCTCCTGCACCGACAAGCACACGTCTCCACTATTGTCGTTGGCCCCCACGATACACTTGCTCAGGCTGTCTTGGATGTACGGAGCACCGATGACGACCATGACGAAGAGGTGTACCCAGTTGAATTTTCGCAGCTGGTGGATCCATCGACACGTGGGCAGCCTTGCGTCGTCCAGTCGATAGAGCATGTAGACTGCACCTCCGATGTACACGAATGACGCAATGCCTCCGTGCTTGGCACCACAGATGAAGGTCACCACCAGTGTCACGGGCAGCCATGCCAGGAGAACAAAGTAGACAACAGCGTGCCACACAGACTTGCGAGCGTTGCGGATGAACTCAGACTCTTGCAGGTCCAGTTTGTAGCGGCTCTTGAACGAGGCATTGTCGACGTCGGCGGCTGAGTCTTGGTGAATCAGAGTACCGAACTCCATGCTAGGACGTCGCGACGCTCGCTGAATCTGAATGCTGACGACTTTCTGCTCGACGGGGCGAAGACGATTCGAGTTCGGCAGCATATACACGGCCAGCAACGCGATGAAGTCGGCGAGTAAGGACCATTTGTGCTGGTTGCTGAGGCCGAACCACTGCTGCTGCGCTGGCGTGAGGCTCTTCCATGGCTGGAGGTCTTGTTTCTCCACGCCAGCGAGTGGCGGGATCCAGACGATGAGCGCATACTCGAGCAGGATCACAGCAGACAGGCCGAAGGCGAGAAGAAACCACAGTCGGCACACTTTCACAGGCGACGCGTACATGATCACGTAGACGATCACCAGGTACGCGATCGAAATGATGTCGCGATGCAAAAACGCGGATGCCGTGAGCAGCAGCATCACGACGTTGACAGACGCGGAGCTCGCGTACTCGATGCAGAAGTCGCGCAAGTGCGAGAAGAAGTCCCCGTCTTCGTCTTCCTCCTCGACAGCATTCGCCTGCGGCGCGTTGGGGGATAGGAAGGATTGCTGCTTGAAGGATCCCCTGCGCTTGGACGCAGGCGTTCTCCGTGAATCGCTTGCTCTTGGGGAAAGCTCGTGACTTGACACGGCAGCTTCCTGGCTCAGCTGGTTCGCTATTTGCAGCATCGGTGTGAACTCGGTAGCGGTCTTCTTCAGTGATCTTTCCAAGAACTGAGCCATTCTCTGTAGGAAGCACATCAAGATGACGAGCAGTGGACCACCCGTGAGCTTCCACATACTGGTGGACGATGTTCGGGAACCGTTGGTATCCACAACGACTAAACGATCCAGCCCGAACCACGCCGCGTCTTCGTCCATGCGAACGCGGTAGTACCCATCGTCTGCAGAGATCTCAGCTCCACCAAAGAGCCTCAACTGGTACGCGTAGGTCGCGCCGATCGCGATAGCTGAGACCCAAAACAACGGAAACCACAGTTTCTGCCACGACGATAGCGGTCTCCCCACCACCAGCACGACCACGTACGCAGCACCGATCGCATTGATCTTGGAGAGCGCAACACACATTGTCACCAGGACGAGCGCCGTCGTGCTGAAGGCGATGAGCACGCGGCGTATCGTGTCGATCCAGAACAGAATGCGGTCGATGATCTGGCTGCGGCCAGCGACGAAGACCTCGTAGGTGCGCACTTCCTTCATCAGCGACGCGAGCTGCCAGAAAGTTAGACCGATAATAACTGCAGTCGGCGCCAAGTAGAGAAAGACACCTGACAGTGCGGCCTTGGACGACCGCTTCTCGAGGCCGAACGCTCGTGCCGACATGAAGCTCGTGGTGAACACGTGGCTCTCGAGGTAGTTGGAGACGTCTTTGAAGTGGAAGATGTACCGGGCCACGAGAATGAGGACCTCCACAACGAGCACGAGAGACCAGAGCAGCTTGAGCCGCAACGATGTCCGCGGTGTGCGCTTGAACTTGCCCAAGTTGCCACCGATCACCACGAGGAGCACGATGAGTTGGACAGCACCGAGTACCGTCGTATGTGCGCCAGTATCGAGGAGCTCGGAGTGGAAAAGCACGATGAGGATGGCAATGTAGCATACTGGCCCGCCGATGACGCGAAAGCAGTTGTCGACTTCGACAGCGATCCGCGAGACGAAAAAGATCGGGTTCTGGTGGCTCGTGTCGATGGTTTCCATGCGCTGCTTGATGGTGTTTGCGCTTGTGACGTAAATGACGAGCTGGAACACCAGTTGGAAGATGATCACGAGCTGCGCGCTGAACAGCGTCGGCCACAGCGATCGCCACGTGTCTGAAGTCTCACTGTAACACTCGAGGCCGATGAGATCCAGTTGATCATCTTGCGTGCAATCCACGTTACGAATGAAGCTCGCGAGGCACACGGCGAGTGCGTACACAAGCAATGCACGCCAAAGCTTCTGCCGGTGCTTAAAGAAAATGATACACAGCATCGCGAGGATGAGATAACCGGCCTGGAAGAGAGACTCTTTCGTACTGAGAGCCACAGCGACGATCGTGAGCAACACCAAAGCTCCGAGATGAGTGAGCACGACCTGCTTGGCGTCTTGGAACCACAGAGGCAGGAGATCACTCCACTTGGTTGTAGTGGTCTACAGCAGCGACCAAGTCAGTCAGTTAGACCAAAGTAAAGTACGTGTGTGCCAACGAGGTCCACTCACCGTGCGAGCTCCCATCATCGCGCGGAAGGCTTCCATGCTGTTCCGTTCCGCCTCTTCCTCGGCAGCGGCACGAGCCGCAGCATCATTCGTTTCTTGCCTGGACGCCTTGAGCACGTTTTCGTAGCGCCATCGCGTTCGCATGGACGCGTAGATGATAAACAGGCACGCGTTGTGGGCAGCGAGGTCGAGGAATGGGTACTTGAACTGCTTGAGGCCGTACTTGGTGTAGTCGGCCGACACGAAGTCCCATGTCAAGTTCACAGCATACTCTGTCATCGACAAAACTGTCGCGTAGCAGATCAGAGCCACGACAAGTGGGGTGCTGGGCATGAGACCGTAGACAGCCAGTGTCGCAAGCGCCCAGCCCATCATTGGAGCACTTCCGTATGATGGATACGAGACACACCAAACGATGGTAGCAGCACTGGCGAGGAGAGATCCACCGTCTCGAAGAAACATCCTCGAGAGGAAAGGTAGCTGCTGCAGTTGCACCACGATCTTGTTTGGCGTAGCGGCTACTGCTGGTGCTCCTGTGAACGCTGGCTGATATGCTGGCGAGCGCTGAGCCGATCCTTCGACATCGTAAAACGATGCAGCTTCCAGTCGTGGATCCGTCGTGGCGTCGATGTTCGCCAGCGCTGTGTGCATCTTCGCGAGCTTGGTAGTGCACG
The DNA here is from genome assembly GCA_023337575.1 of Pythium chondricola. NCBI lineage: Eukaryota > Oomycota > Peronosporomycetes > Pythiales > Pythiaceae > Pythium > Pythium chondricola. The sequence continues at coordinate 2,295 of JAADXF010000340.1, read as the reverse complement.
CGAAGAGCAGCGACGCCACTGTGATGAACACATAGTACTGCCACTTGATGGACGAACCGCCAAAGTCGGCGTACCCAGCGTACTTGATGATATCACGTCCTACCGAGGACGAGGCGAGATCCGGGAACAGGAGCACATACCTAGAGGGACCCCAGGTATACAAGTACGTCATGAGTACGACAGCATTCCGCTGTGGTGTATGCCACGTACCAGGAAAATATGGTGAGGAAGGAGAGCGCCACCAGCGCCTTCGCGACGAGAGGCCCAACAAAGAAGTCACTGCGGACGTGTTGGTGGACGAACTCGTCGACGCCGACGCGCTTGGCGCACACGGTCCACAACACTAGCAGCCAGACCAACAGTACGTAGTAGATCGCTGAGACTGCCGCCGGGACCGAGAATGCGGTCAGGAACAGCAGCGTGGCGCACAGCAGCTCGATCTTGTGGATCATGGAGGATTTTCTGCGCGTCTGTCGGCGATTCGCTTCGTCGTCTTGGCCTAGCAGTGCGGCGGCGGCGTCAAAGTAGTCGAACGTCTCGGCTTGCATCGGCAGCCGCAGGCGACGCAGCACGACGAGGAAATGGAACACACTGCACACAAACACGAGCATGTCGACGCCAGCGTATCGGAGAATTGCTGTGATCTCCGTCAGTCGCGAGAATCCAAGGATACGCAGGATGGCTTGGCCTTCGTAGCCATCGCGTACGTTCTTCAACAGTACTCCGCACACGATGTGGCCCACACAAGCCAGGCCCGATACGGTGATGGTGAAGAGAACCAGCGGCGTGGATGCGAGCGAGCGCGCCATTCCAAAGCATAGTACAACCAAGTACACTGCGGAAATTGCCGTGACTCGAGATACCACCGACGCCACCAGCGCGAGCACGAGCACGGCATTCGCCACGACATGCCACAGCTTGAGAGCAGTACGGGAGAGCTTCGGCGGCGGCGGCGCTGCACTTGTCGCTGCACCACTGCGAAAACTACATATATATACGTGAGTTTCTCGCTCTCTACCATGGAAGGTACAGTCACTTCACTCACCTTTGAGTCGCTCGCAGCTTGCGCATGGGGGCCTCACCGGCAACGAGAGGCTGCGGCAGCCCGCTAGACAGCACTCTCCGTTCGCTGTTCGTGAACAGCGGCGCGGTGCGCGTCGGATCGTGCGGCGGCGTGCCAACCTGCTCGTAGACACCACTGTCCTCGTCGAGGAATTGCTGTGACATTTCACGCGTGGGTGTGAGCACGATGCGGCCATCGGTGGCGATGAGGTCAGTCGTGTCGAGTTCCGACCGCGCGCTCATGAGCATGGGTGTCGAGTCGACGCAGCTGCCCGAGGGTGTCGCGCGGCGGCGCACCGGAGACGAGCTCGGCATGGACTTGGCACGTCGGCAACCAATTTTTATTATGCCGTTTGGTTTTGGTTCAGATGAGTGGGGGAAAGTTGCCGTCTGTTATCTGTATGTTGTTTTAAAAAAAAATACAGATAACAGACGGCAACTTTCCTATAAAAAATATAATAAATGCATTTTTAAAATAATTGCGGGCGTCTATCTGTATTTTTTTTAAAAATACAGATAGACGCCGGCAATTATTACGGTGCCAATACCGTTTGGTTGTGCCCACAAAACAGAACATGAATTGACCAATCACAAGGTTGCGATCGGTGTAGTATTGTAACCGTGTGTGTGGAACGCGAACTATCTCGAAGCTCCGAGATGCGATGATCGCGAACCTGCGGTGCGGGCTGGCGGGCTGATAAATCGGAGCAGGATGATCCGATCCCGTTTGAGGATGAACAGCGACTGGAGCAGCATGGTGACGACGATCTGATGCGGGCGATCGAAGAAATGCTGCCTGACAAGCACACCTGTGCAGCGCGACTGTGCCCATCGCATGCCAACACTCGGCGACGCCTCATCTGGCCGTGAAAGATTACCCTGAGTTTAAGCCAAAAGCGCCCCCTGTACCACTCTGATCTGGACTGCATGCAGCTCATCCTCAAGTTAACGAAGTAATAGTTCAGGTTAATACACAGTCATTCAGCCACTTGAAGTTTTACTTGAAGATTGTATTTGGGAGGTCTGACGCCAGAGGGATGTGCAATTTCGTCCTTTCGTCCTCTAATTTGGGCTCCAGGAGGGAATAGTTTTGGGAAATGAGGATGCCCACCAGCACGCCATGAAGTGCGTGGCTCACGTCATGAAGTGTGTGGTTTGCGCTGCTTCCGCGCGATCCATGCCTCTAAGCTCATTCCCAAATCTGCCAAGTCATGTGCTGAAGCCCCTCCAACC
>JAADXF010000339.1:0-22439 GCA_023337575.1 Pythium chondricola | reverse complement strand
CGATCGCCTACCACATCCGCGCCGCCGCCTCCGACGCTTCCACCAGTCACTCATTCACTCACGACTGACTGGACAGCTTGCTCAAAGGGCTCCGTTTCCTTTCCTCCCCCGCTAAGTACCAACGTCAGCCAGCTTCATTCGATATCAGGCGAGCTTGGATCAGTCGTCGTCGACCCCAACGACTACTGCACAGCTTCTCGGTTGATTCATTCATTCCGCAACAGGCGCTGTGCTGCTCTCCCGCTCCCCCCCCAACGCGAATAAGAACACTTTCAGGCAAGATGATGCCCGTGAATGAAGAAGACGGGGAAGACTACTACCGCTCCGGCATGCGGGGCACGCCAACTGCGCGCGGCACCAAGGTGCAGGCAAGCCGACGCCCAAGCGTCACGTCCACGAGCGATGACGTCGACGATCTCACCAAGCAGATGCGCCACGTGCAATTCTCGGACGCGGTCGGGCTTGAACTCGAATCCACACAGGCCACCACGCTGACCCACCACCCGACGCCGATGGAATCCAGACCGGTGATCAACAACACATCGTCTCGACGACTCGCGATCGACGAGGTTGAGCTGTGCTTCTCGGAAGACACCAAGTTCCCAGCGAGTGTGAATGACTATGCAGTGCGCAAGTTTGCCTCAAGCAACGGTGTGATCATCGGCAGCCAGATCGATTGCATGGAATCCGCACTGATCGGCCGCTCGCGATGGGTCACATACTGGGGCGAGCTCTACAATGGCATCCTGATGCTCTACAAGATCAAAGATTCGGTCGAGAAGAAACGATTCGTCGTACCGATCAGTGGTTGCTCGCTGCGCATCACCAACGCCAAGGACTGCGAGCTCGAGATCGAGTACACTTACCAGGGACACCAAGAGTTCAAGACCTTCAAGTTTGACTCGCGCAGTGACCTCTACATCTGGTGGTGGGCGTTACAGCTCGCGTCAGTCGACCGCAATGAGAAGGGCTACCAGACGTCGATGCGCCAGGCCGTTCACACGCCGCTGAACTTGCTGGAGAACTCGGTGGCCACCGATCATGTGCTCTTCCACCGACCAGAGCGAGCCAATTCGACGCGACGAACCATGGACCGGCCAAGCGTCACACACCTCATCATTGTGCGCCACGGTGAAGCTGAGAACATGCACTTCAATGTCCCAGATAAGGAGAAATGCCTCACCAAGCGTGGTCTCCAGCAGGCAGCGCTCGCTGCCGCCGAAGTCGCCAAGAACCTTGCCGAGAGTGGGGGTGATCGCGACAACGTGCAGTTGATCTACGGTGGCTTGAAGCGAACCTACGATACGGCAAAGGAATTTGAACGCGCCATGCCGTGGATCCAGTACACGTATGAGTGCTGCCTTCTGGAAGAGGGCGACCCAGGGTCCATCCCCAAGTCTAACCGCGTCGACTTTCGCGCCGCCATGCACCGAATGGCGTCCGAGTATGTGTGCCGTTCCGACCATGAAGACCCACGTCGATCCTCCACCAACGAAAGCTTCAAGATCTTGATCGGCCACGCCAGCTTTATCCAGTACTTCATCGCTCGCGCTTACGGTGTCTCGAAAGAAGTCGTCAAGATCGGTGCACCAATCGGTCACTGCAGCATCACGCAGATTGATATCGTCCACGACGTCGAAGGCGAGCGCTCAGACGTGGCCTTCACCAACCGCGTGAAGCATCTTCCACTCACGCACCGCACCAGCGAATAGGAGCTCCGTCGGCGAGAGGATATTTATGAGGCGTTGGCGTCGTCGTTCAAGAGCCCCCCCACAATTCGTACCAGTAGTAGAAACGTACACTAACCAAGTCCAACTAGAAACACCATCCAGGAAGCACCGAGAGAGAGAGGAAGAAAGAGGATATAAAGTTCATTACGAAGCAGCGTAAAGAAAAATAGACGGCCACGCATAGATATGCACTACTCTACTCTACTCGCCCTCAGTTTCATCGCTTGCACAGCTGCTTACCTAGGTTGTTGGGGCATTTGCTCCCCATGAAGGAGGCTGGTGACACAACCGAGAGATCCTGTGCTGCGGCAAAGGTCACCATGTAGTTGCCTCTGTCCGCCATCGATCCACAGGACTCTGGTGTGAATGCGTTGGGCGCGTTGAGGCTGATCTTGTTGATCGCATCGTCGGCCGTCATCGGGTATCGGCCCACGACCAGCACGTAGTTGCTTGGGATCAGTGCGAGCGATAGGTACGGGTCTCGGAAGCTAATGGCGTGGCGGTTCCTTCGCAGGGCAAAGTTGCTGTCGTCGTCCACTTGATTGATGAGGTCGCTGGCCACGAGCGATGCACCTGGTGCGCTCTGGCGGAAGAGGAATGCGGCTGGGTCGATGTATCCACTGGTGCAGTAGCCGTTCACATCCACAAAGGACTCGCCATTGATGCTTTCGAATGACGAGATGTCCATCGTCACACGGCCGAAAGTGGACACCCTGAAGGGGATGTAGTCGACGCTCACGCTCGTCGGAGTACGAGCAATCGTGCCGTCGATCGATACCTCGGTCGTGAGCTTGGCCTCCGAGTGGTACGGGCATGCACTGTACGTCTTGACCGTCTTCTCATTGGAGCACTGCGATCCGATGTACGAGTTGGGTCCCGTGACGGACACGCTGGTGTGGCTGGCAATAGTCAAGCGGTAGCTGCCATGGGTCGACGCCTGGCTGTTGCAGATGCGGGGCTTGTCGTCTGAGACCATATTCTTGGCCATCGCCTCGTACACGGTCATCGAAGACACGCCAATCGCGACGCGGTAGTGGCCAGCCGTGAGCGGGCGGATGATGAAGGAATCAGCCTGGCTGATCGAGCCGTCTTCGAGACCGTACCCATCGGGCGCGTCGGTGTTGACCGCGATGATCGTCGATTCGCTCACGGAACCGTCTCCATTCACACTGAACAGCACGATGGTCGAGTCGATGTACCCCGCGTTGCAGTCGTTGTTGACGTCCACGTATTTGACCGTGGCGCCCTGGGACTGTGCTTCCATGGATAAGATGTCGAGCTCCACGATCGAGTCCTGGGCCAGCGTAAAATCGACGTAGTCCACGGACACGGTGGACCTGGTCGCAGTGATGGTGCCGTCCACTGAGATCTTGCGCTTGACCTGTGCCGGTGTCGACGACGGAGTCGGCGCTGGTGCTGGCGTTGGTGCTGGCGTTGGTGCTGGCGTTGGCGCCGACGTTGGCGCCGACGTTGGAGCTGACGCCGAGTACACGGCGTTTGTTGGCAGGATACCCCTGGCTCGCATGTCGGCGACGACCTTGTTCATGTTGACGGCCGTGTTGGGGCAGCCACCGCAGTGGTGGAGTGCGACGACCGTGTTGTCGGACCAAGCGATCACTGGTGAGCCAGAGGATCCGCCCTGCGTGTCGAGGAAGTAGGCGACCTGGTCGGGCAGGCAGCCACCCATGGTGAGCGATTCCACGCGTCCCCAGGCCTGGTCCACCTTCATCGCGATGCGCTTGCCCCAGCCACTCGGGTGCTGCGTGATGTAGATGCGTTCGTTCATCACGGCCCCCGTCTCCCGCATCTGGAGGTACCCGTAGTCGTTGGAAAAATTGATGTTGAGCTTGACCAGCGCGTAGTCGAATTCGACACTAGAGTGGATGAGCTGGGACGAGCGCGCACGCACAGTGCCCTTGCATCCTAGCGCGGAATTGCACGCATCACTGCAGGCGTTGCCCTGCGCGCGGAACTCGAACTCGGTGTTGCTGGCGTGGTCCTGGTTCTGGATGCAGTGGTTGTTGGTCATCATGTGACCCTCCGAACCCACGAGCCAGCCCGTGCAGAAGAAGCTACCCGAGGACTTGTGGATGAGCAAGCGAATCACGGCGTCCGCTCGGGTGAATGCGTCCGGGAAGGACCGGAAGCACGCGGCCTCGCGCGAATCGTCAGCGCCGCACACGACCTCTTGCTGCGACCCCGTGTATGTCGAGCCCTGCGCGAGGAAGCGGTACGTGTCGGCCTCGAAGCCAGCGCACAGGAACGGGTTCGTGGGCTTGGCGTTGCCCATCGTGAAGAGCTGGAGCTTGACCGACTTGGTGTAGAGCGCGTTGCTGAAGAACGCGCCACTGTACTCGTCGCCGCGGTACATGTAGCTCGCCTTCTCGCGGTCATTCGCGTCCGTGGGTGAGATCTGCAGGTAGTCACTCGGTGGCAAGTTAAACTGCGAAAAGTGGATCGTGATGAACTCGGCGAGCTGGTTCTCGATCGTGGTCTCGAACTGCAGCGTTGGTGCCGACGCATCGCCAGGCGAAGGCTGGTAGTCGCGGCCAGAGTTGCAACCGTACCCAACGCCACGGAGCGTCTCAATGCCCGAGATGGTCCTGGCCGCGTTGCTGGTGCTGGTGCTGTTGCTGCTGGCAGCCTGCCATGCGTCAGCGGTCGCAGTGACGAGCGCGAACGCGCAGAGGAAGATCCGGCCGAGACGAGGCATTTTGAATTGTGATCGATCGGCCAAGTGGCCAGCGGTGCGAGGAGCTCGCTGACTGCGGGTGGGGGGGAATGCACTGTCTCGAGGGTAAACTGTGGAGAGAAGACGAAGACTCGCATGGTGTCACTGGGATGGATCCGAGTGCGCGAGCAGTTGGATCGCATGGCGGGGTTGGTTATCGGTTCTCTCCTCGTCAGCTCCCACTTGAAGTGCTTTGCTCTACTACGTAGTACTACGTAGTCGTACTGTACCCAAAAGTCCGTGCCATAGATAGATCGCAATGTGCAACGGTTGCGAAGCAAGCGGAAACGGTTCAAGGTCTCGCGCGAACGAAAAATCAGTGGGCGTCGCAGCATCGCAATGCAGTCAAGCACCCGCGCTGGTCGCGTTTTTCCCAGCAGCGATCGGGGCAGATCATGAGTAGGGGTTGTGACAAACAGGGACATGCTTAAATACTACTAGTATCTTGCACAGAGGGGGGATGATGTACTACATGCTTGGGTTAATTATGGCTGGGACTTTGTGTGCTCTTGATCGGGTCGTTGAATGTTCAGGGCAACATGATATGGGAGACGGCAAGGGCACGACGATCTTGTCGGGCTGGCGATCGTATCTTGAGGCGATGTGGTAAAGAACGGCATGGGAAAGGAGGTCGGTGAGTTCAGGTAACATCTTCAGTAGCAGAGCTAGTGAGCGTTCTTGTGCAGAAGGGTGGTGTTGATAAACACCGAAGGTAAATGCTACAGGCATCCGAACCAGCGCGTTCGAGCGCGATGGTCGTTGCACTGTAGGGTTTGTTGTTGTTGTTGCTGGTGGTGGCTGACCTCCAATCTACTCGTGTCATTCAGACTCGGGTGAACCTGATAACCCAAAAGAACCAATTTAGTTCTTCTTGGCAGCCTTCTTTGGGGCAGCCTTCTTGACCACGGTCTTGGCCTTGGCCTTGGCCGTCACCTTCTTGGAGACAGCTGGCTTGGCAGCCTTCTTTGCAGCAGCCTTCTTGGTTGGCGCCTTCTTAGCCGCGATCTTCTTGGCGGTGGCCGCCTTTGGCTTGGCGGCCTTCTTGGCCGCTGGCTTCTTGGTCATCTTCACCGACTTCTTGACCGTCTTGGTCGCCTTCTCCGACACCTTCATCGACTTCTTCTTGGCCGCTGGCTTCTTGAGCGCGGCGGCGACCTTGTACGAGCCCTTGATCTGCACAAGCTTGCCGGCCTCCACACCCGTGCGGAGCGCCTTGTTCAAAAAGTGGCTCTGGTAGTTGTCCTTCTTGTTCTCCACGACCTTCTGGATGGCCTGGCGCGACGAACCGTTGCGCTCCTTCAGCATCATGATCGCCTCGACGATCAGGTCAAAGTACGATGGGCCCGACTCGCCACCAGCCGCAGCCTTCTTCGGCGCGGCGGCCTTTGGCTTCGCCGCCGGCTTCTCGGCCTTCTTGGCCGCGGGCTTGTCGGTCTTGGCCTTGCGCGCTGGCGAGCGCTTGGCAGGGGACGCCTTCGCCTCGGCGTTCGCCGCGGTCGTGTTCACCGCCGGGGCAGCGACTTCCTCCTTCTTCTCCTGGGCCTTCGGGCTCGCAACCTTGGTCTCTTCCGCCATCTTCTTCGTTTGCTTTGAGGTTCTCTCGCGTTTTCTTTTTTTGACAGAGTGTGCTGCAGTGTGTGTCTGTGAAAGACGCGGCCCCTTCCTCCGCCAAGGTGCCTCCCCTCTCTTCAAGTCCCCAACAACATAAGTCACAGAGGAGCGCCAAAAAGTGAACTTGGGCTCGAATTTGAATCCATCTGCCAATCAAATCGCGCGTTTCTAAAATCCCGCCAATCAACGATCACTTGGCCAAAAGGAGCCAAGAAACCCCATCCCTAGCACCAGCTTGCGACGAGAAGATGAACTGGCGCTGCCGAGAGACGCCCCGGCGAGTATATGCATCGTAGCTCCATGTCGATGGATGATATGAGTGTGTGTGTACTACAAGGTCGTAGCGCATGATCTCTGCTATCGAATGAGATCCAGTATGGTATGCAGTATCTTGTACAGGCCGTGTAGCGCGGCGCGACAAATTACACCTATAGAATCTATGTGAGAGGGATGAGTGGTTGTGGTGTCATGGACTTCATGGGCTCATGACGGGTCTAGAGGTCGATATGTGCCCCGATTGCATGGTATTCATAGTTCACTAGTCCTCCCCCATTACATGACACCAAAATTCGCCGCCAAGAAGCCCTAGATTCTTCGTTCTATGCATCCACGCCGGGAGGGCTTACATCATCGCATCTTCCATTTTCACCCTTCGCTTCAACTGCCATATCTAGGCCGAATATGGGTCTGAGACCACGAATCTTTCGGGTGCATATCTTCTATTCATTGACGATACAGTACGATCACACTCAGCGCCTGGTAATGCTTGTGTAGCGAGCGCACCGCACGCCGCGACCCCATCATGTCCAAGTGGTCTCCCATTTTGGTGCCGCTGAGCAGTCGGGCATGTGTTACACTTTCAAATTGTATGTCACGAAAGCGCAACATAAGCTCGGCGACGGTGGTTTATTCTGATCTGATTTCATCTTATCCATGAGGTTTTTCAGTGGGATGGCTGGGCGCGGGAAATTGCCGTTTGGCGTGAGGAGATCCAATTGGCGCTAATGACGCACCCCGCCGCGAGTGAACCGGACGTGGAAATGGACGTGGACGCGTCGCCAAAGCACGCGCTTGTTGTTGCTGCTGTAGCCAATGGCGGCTCTGCAGGCGCTGCATCGCCACGGTCACTGCCAGCAAGCGAGGAAAAGCGCAAGCGGTCGCTGTCGGTGGATGACACACGAGACGCGGAGGCGGGAAAGAAACCAAAGCTCGAGGGCGACCACGCTGCCAGCAACGGCATCCATAAAGATGAAGAGCTCTCTGTGTCTGCTGTCACTAGTAGCAGTAGTAATAGCGCGGATACAGCGGAAGATGTGGTGATGGAGAGCGAGACGGAGACGGCCGCAGGCTTCCACAAACAGTTGAAAAAGGGCGACGACGTCGACGTGTTTTGCGTGCGCAACAAGGTCTGGCTGCCCGCCAAGATCGTGGCGGTGAGCGACACGCGATTCCGCGTCCATTTCCTGGGATGGAAAGCCAGCTCGGACGAGAACCTCACGGCGACGAGCCTCGCGCGCATCGCCCCGCGTGGCTCGGAGGCCACCGACGCGTGGGCTGCGCATGATGCCAAGCAGGCAAAGTTGCGTGCGGCAAGCGCAGCCAAGAAGCAGGCGACGATCGCGAAACTGGAAGCGAAACTTGCCGGCCAGGTCCCACCACCGTCGTCGACTGAGCAAGTCCAGCCAGAACCCTCGGCGTTCGTGGAAGCCGGTGCAACGCGGTCCGGGCGACGCATGACCGTGCGTGTGGTAGACCCGGCTACTGTCCTGACACGCAAGCCACCGACGGCCAAGCCAGTGCCCAAGAAATCCAAGGAGGAGCTGGCGCGCGAGGTGCAAGAGGATAATCTGTGTGGCATCTGTGGTGAATTCGAGGACGACGCGATGACCGACATGATCCTGTGTGACGGCGGCTGCCTCAACTCGTACCATTTCTCCTGCCTCGGCATCGACGAGGTGCCGGATGAGGAGAAATGGCTCTGCGAGCAGTGCCGCACGAACGAGCAGCAGTGTTTTCTGTGTGGCCGCAACGGCACGATCGGAGAAAAAGGCGGCGTCTTCCGGTGCAGCGTCGCCTCGTGTGGCAAGTTTTACCACCAGAAATGCATTGACTCGAACAAATACTTTCGTCGCCTGGGCCGTGGCGCCAAGCACTCACAGCAGCAGCAACAGAAAGAGGTGTCGACGCCCCAGGACCACGGTGCTGATGATGCTGATGATGCTGATGATACTGACGATACACCGGAGAGCGCGTTCCGGTGCCCACGCCACGTGTGCGCCGTGTGCGACAACACCAAGAAGGCCGAGCTGATGCAGTGCCAGCGGTGCCCTGAGGCGTACCACCCACACTGCGTGCCACCGAGTGCGCGCTACAACAACGTGGCGCTCTTGTGCTACCGCCACCACGAAGAGCTACCGCGCATCCCACAGCAGTACCTGCTGGACCGCAATTTCGACAGCGTCGTGGTCGACTTCAACCTGCGCCTGCCCGTGCTCTTCTTGCCCAAGCATGAACCACAAGAAGAGGAGGCCAACGACTGCCACCACTTTCGCCTGCAGCTGAGTTTCATGGACCAGGTCAAGAAGGAGCCGCCACAGTTTCGCAAGCTCGTACGCAATATCTACACGTTCAAGCAGCCCAAGGAGGTGGTCGAAGACGTGCCCATGTGCATCTGCAAGAAGGCATGCGATGACAACTGCATCAACCGGCTCAGCTTCACCGAGTGCTTTGGCCCCGCGCCGACGCTTGGTGCTGTGCCCACCAAGGCCGTCGACCGCCGCGTGCAAGAGTCCAACTGTCCGCTCGGCGAGGAGTGTGGCAACCGCGCGCTGCACCAGCGGCTGTACCCCAAGTTCCAGCAGTTTTATTCGAGCGAAAAAGGGTGGGGGCTCAACGTGATGGAGCCGGTCAAGCCTGGCCAGCTCGTGATCGAGTACGTGGGCGAGGTGATCAACGAAGAGGAGAAAGACCGCCGCTTGCAGGAGCACGCGCGGCTCCACCCGGACGACAAGAACATGTACATCATGGAGCTGAGCAACGGCGTGTACATTGATGCGCGGCACAAAGGCAGCGTGTCGCGACTCATCAACCACTCGTGTGACCCCAACTGCCGCCTGCTCAAGTGGAACGTGCGCGGCGTGGACCGCATCGCGATCACGGCGATCAAGGACATTGCGGTGGGCGAAGAGCTCACGTACGACTACCAGTTCCACACGAGCCAGGCTCTCGAGTGGCGGTGCTTTTGCAAGTCCAAGAACTGCCGCGGCACGATGGCACCGACCAAGCTCAACGACCAGGCGAGCGACGACGAGCCCGAGAAGAAACTCACCAAGAAGGAGCTTGCCAAGAAGCTCAAGCGCGCGCAGGTTTTCGAGAAGATCAGTCAGAAGCGAGATGAAAAAGAGACCGGCAAGCGACTGAGCCTCACCGTGCCGATTGGACGCACCATCGCCCGCATGGGCCCGGCCAAGCGCGAACTGCAGTGGGCCAAGCACTACCACGTCTTCCTCGTGCGCAATGCCGAGCGAGGCTTTGAGTTTCTGCGCCGACGGGAGCTCATGGACGCTCGTATCAAGAAGGCGATGGCGCAAAAGGAACCTGAGGACGATGGACCGGCCAAGAGCGAGGCAGCCACGACGGGAAATGTCGAGACTGGACCTGTCACGACCGAGACGCGCCCTGCTGTGGAGAAGGAAGACAGCGCATAGTGAACTGGACAAAGAAAACTACTAGAACTTACTTAATTTCGATCCGTCTAGAGCTTGAGCCACGAGGGTTTCTTGCCTGACTTGGAGCCCTTGGATTCGCCGCCTGCAGCTCGCTTGACTGCTGCGTCAGCATGCGCTGCCTTCGCCGCCTTGGCGGCCTCGTCTTCGTCTACCAAGCAAAGCGATCGAGTCAGTACGGTGGGGACGCTCACGAAGTGATGGGTAAAGTGACATACCGAGGGCGATAGAGCTTGGGTAGGCGATGGCACCAGCGGTGTCGGCTGCCTTGGATTCCGAGTGCGCTGGTGTCAGCTACGAAAAACAATCAATGGTGGTCAGCCATCTTATCTCCCTTTGTTTCTGTGTGTCATCGATTGACCACGACGTACCAGGTCCTGGCGGAGGTACCAGCCAGCAAGATCCGTCGAAGCGTCGGATGAAGGCAGCTCGATCCACGACAGGTATGTGTGTGCGGCAGGCACGAGCCCCAGGTCGGTCAGGTTCTTTTCTGGCGCAAGCTTCTGCAATGGTGGCGACACGTAGAGGTAAAAGGAACAGTCGCTCGCACGGGTACCATCCAAACACTCGTGGACATGGGCGATGACATCAGCTACGGTCTCGTGTGGATGGAACGCCGCTTGGATTGTCACTGTCATCCACGATCGAATCAGCCACCCGTGGCGGATAGATAGACGATAGTCAAGTGAGGCTAGAGTCGCTCACCTCGGTCCGGAAACTGGACACGGATCAGCGCTTGCTGGAAGACCTTCTTCTTCTTGAGCTCGTCCAGGTCTCGCATCGCTTGAGTTCGAAAATTCTGTCGGGAGCCACTCGAGATGAGTGGCTGCGTGTACGCCTGTACGATGGTTGAGCAACCGACTCACCTGTGCCTTTTCCATCTCTGCGCGACGAGCTTTCATACTCGCGATCACGAGCGACGCGTCGGTCCGAGTGGCACCGTCAGCTGACGCCATCTCCACGTCGCCATCTCCACGGCTCGGAAGAGATGGAGAGAGCTGCTGACCTGGAAACTGGACGGTCGTATTGCGACTCGGGATCACGATCTGCTGCAGGAGCTGCTCCTGTTTGGCCTTGAGGTTATCAACCAGCACTTCTGTGGCGCTAGGGCCTCGTGGCTGGGCCTGGATACGAGTGATGACGGGCTTGAATGCGTCAAACTCTGGGTCCGGCGTCACGGGGATGACCACCTTGGGACGCTCGGACGGGTTGATCTGCAGGTCGTCGGCCTCATCATTGAGTAGTTTAAGCCCCTTCTCCAGCGCGGACTTGGCTCGCTCAGCTGATGACAAGAGCAGCCTGTCGCCGGCGTCTTCCAGTGTGAACCCGAGCGACACTAGAAACTCTAGTCCACCTTCGTGCTGGCCCACGTTGCGATGGAATGCGGTGTTCGAGACTCGAATCGACCGCATTTTCTCATTCTCTATGGACAAGAACCACCGTGTGAGGAATCCGACAGTATCCGATGCCGTCGATGTTGGGGTGGATGGATGGATGTACCTGGGTACGACAAGATGTTGGTGACGATCTTCATCAGCGTCGTGATCGCGACCCGTGACACCGCATCAAAGCAGCGATCACGCAGCAGCTGGAGCGCGTCGTAGCTGTTCATCTCCATGATCTCGACCGCCACTGGCTTCACGTCCTCGACACCTTGTGATTCAAAGGACGTCACGGGGACCGGTGGTGGCGTTGGCGTCGACGGAATCAGAGGCTGACCTGCCGCTAGAGTCGAAAGGGCGTCGTTTTCTTTGGTCTCTTCATCCACTTCCATCGGCGTCGGTGCTGCAAAAGTGACCGATCGACTGGCAGCGACAGGAGCAGCGACTGGTGCTGCTGCTGGTCGTGGCAGTACTGCTGATGATGATGATGAGGAGGAGGAGGAAGATGCATTGCTGCTGCTGCCTGCACGCTGCATACGAAACATCGCCGAGCCGCTGGGGATGCCAAGATCTACAGGACACAGATGCGATTCACGGTGATGTTGGATGTGGCCAGATGACGCAGGCTTTTTTTACCTTGGAGAGTCGTGGTCGCCAACGCGTCGAATGGAATCTCTCGCTGCATGTACGTCAACGAAAACTGTCTCACCTGTTGATTGTTTGCCAACGGTAGCTGGTTGCAGGCCTGCAGAATCGCCTCGAGCGTTGCGTCATTGGGGAACGCTTGCTGTACGCGTTTCCCTTCCAGCGTCTGTACGGCGACGCGCACCTGCTGCGCGCTGTCGCCCGCGCCACTCGCTGCCACTTCATGGAGCTCCAGCGTCGCATTATTGGAGATACCAGTGAGTCGGAACGGGATCGACATATCCACGGGGCGTCCGCGATGCGTGACGGAGAACTGCGCCGATGGCGACAGGTTGAAGAGCGGTCGTGCAGTCTCTACCACTTGAAACTGGAAGCAAATGGAGCCATCAGTTGGCGCATTCTGTAGATGGATACTATGTATGGGAAGGTTGCTACCAGCGTACCAGCGTCGTCGCGGGCGTCACCGTGACGCGCTTGCTCGCGTGCTTGAACTCGAGGTTGATCGCCATCTTCGTGGGTTCTTGCTTGCAGAGAGGATCGTTGTCAAAAAGCTGCACCGAAGTACCGGTTAATACCGGTATCGATACAAGAAAAAATGAAATCAGAAATTTATCAATAAATTTACACCGACGGTGTAGCACCGTTTCTCCTACTACGTAGTATTAATAGTAAATTTGTTTTTTTCCGCATCTGTTGATAAATGTGGATTTCTCGGAAAACAACGTTTTCCTATTAGGATGAAAAAATCGTTTTTGATCAACTGTTCTCAATTTTCATGAAAACGGTGGATTTGCTGCAAACCTGATGAAAGCCCCGCCCGCGCCTACTTGCGGAATCGAATGTATGGCAGCTCGAGGTCTTCGTCCTCAGCATCCGCCGCGCAGACTTCGAGAATGAAGTACTTGAGCGTTGGGTCCACGGGTTTCTTGGTCACGGTTTCGATGAGCTGGGTCATCTTCATGGCCATGCGTTCCTTCGAACGCGACTTCGCCGAGTACATCGCATAGAGAATCGTCGCGCCGTACGAGAGCATCGAGATTTCGCAGTCGTACTGCTCGTTGAAGAATTCCAAGAACTCACGAAGCGTCACGTCCCCAATGTTGACATCGATGCGGTCCCACGCCGTCCAGTTGAAGTCCTCACCTCTGATATTGGTCGCCGTCAACTTCGGTTCGATCGGTTCCGAGAAAGTGAAGAGGGGGAGAGCGAGGTTCACGAAGCCGTTCTTGAAGTTTTCGAGCGGCTTGTCTTGGAAGACCTTGAGGAACTCGAAGCACACTAGACCGGTCACAAGCGCGGTAGTCGTCGCGATGGCTGGGATGATCTTCCCCGCGATGAAGCGAGATCGGTGCATGTCCGCCTCCGGGATCTTGTAGTTCCGTGCACGCAAATTGGACGTCGCCACGATCACTTCCATGTGCGCGTCGTCGTCCTTGTCGAACTCGATAGGGCTCATACGGTACCCCTCAAGCGACGCTGGTGAAGGCAGCTGACTGAGGATGTACTCGGATTGCTCATCGGTGTTCATACGAGGCTCGTCCGTCTTCATCTCTGCCTCCGACGCTGCAATCTTCACACCGTCGCGCGGCTTGAAAGGCACGACCGAGATCTGGTCCAAAGCTTGCTCAAATGCAGCACGGTTGTGGTGACCAGCCAAACCGTAGACCTTGGCACGGGCGTTCGCAACAGCAATCACAAAGTCGACGTGAAGTGGGTCACTCGGGCTGAACTCAACAGGCGTTGGAGGTCGCTTTGGGCCAGACCAGAACGGTGTTCCAGAGGTCGTCACCTGATCCAACGGAAAGTTGTACAGAAGCTGCTTGATCTGGTTGCTGAAGAGGTCTTCAAACTTGTTGCGAGCCCACACGATGCAGTCATCGAACGAGGCTGGACGGCTTTCAACAAGTGACTGCTTGAGTCGTTCGAGGGTCTCCAGTTTGGTGTTCTGCTGCTCGTTGAGTTGCTTCACGAAGTCGCCACCAGTGAGATACTGGTTGGCGTCTGACGGCGCCTGGAAGAACTCGCCTTCGAACCAGTCGCGAGCCCATTGCAGTGTGTGCTCGATTGCGTTTGGGAAGTTCTTGAGTGTACAGATCGGGATGCTCTTCTCCGGAGGGTCACGAGAGGCGCCGTAGTTTTCAGTCTTGTGTGGTACCACGATTTGTGTGTTGCCTTTCGTGCCCAGGGTTCCTGACTCGAGCATCGGCAGCCCGTAAAGCAAGCACCGCTGGTCCATGTACAGACGGGCCTCGACGTTGTCAAGAGCTGTGCAGACAGCCGACAATGATTCGAAAAAGTCGTCGTTGAACTGAGCTTCTGTCTCGGCACCAACGCGCAAAACGTAGGACACCACCTTGACGTCTGGGTTCATTTCCGTGATGGCGCGTGCAGCAACAGACGACTTGGGCTGCTGAACATCCTTCGATCGGAAGAGGAACTGGCGGTTCAGGTTCGACTTCTCAATGATGTCCATGTCAGTGATGTGGATCACGCCGTTGTCTCCACAGGCGACACCCATCATAGCCCAGTTCTTGAGCATCTCACAACCGATCGCGCCGGCGCCGACCAAGAACATGCTGAGGTTCTTGATCTTGTCTTGCAGCTCACGACCGAACACAACGACCTGGCCATCGTAGCGGTTTCCGCGAGGCGCGAACTCAGAAGGATCACTCGAGGCGATGGATGGGGGGAGACACTCGATCGCATCAAAGTAGAAGAACTGCTGAATCGGAGTGAACTTGCCACTGCAGGCCTTCAGGGTCTCCTGACCAACAATTCCGCCAAGGAATGCGGCCATCGGAGAGATGACACCGAGGGCACCTGCAGACAAAGCCGTGATCACCCTCTTCGATTCGTCCGTCTCCAGGTGGCTGATATGGAACTCGTTCTTTGCCGCGGCATCCTTGTTGAGCTCAATGGCCAGCTGGTACACTGCGTTGGCATCTTCCACAGATCCAGGACGTGGGTAGGCACCACTATTCTTCACTTGGAACGCGTCGAGCGCGCGGAATGCGATGTGCAGCAGTTCAGGACGGTCCATCTTCGCGAAGTCGCTGATCAGGAACTCGCCTGGCTTCGCGATGGCCTCGCTCAGCGGCTTGAAGTTGACCGTGAGTGGTTGCTTCACCTGAGTCACGTAGCCTCCGGACGACGACTCGCCTGAAGAGAAGCGTGCCTGGTCGGCCTCGTCTTGGACGTCGATGGTGAACGTAAATGGTCCAGTCACCGTCACCTTGCGTGGCTCACATTCATTCAGGAATGGAAAACCGGTGATCTCACGGAATGTCACGTAGTCTCCCGTCTCGAGCTGGTGGCGGGTATCATCCGACACGGTCACGAGTGGCGGAGACGTGTTCGAGATGGATGTCACCATGCATGTCACTGGCTGCTCGCCGTCACGGTCTGCGACGACAAACTCTGGACCGAAATCACAGAACACCGAGCCGAAGACGCCACGCGCATCAGTCTTGATGAAGCCAATAGAGTGCTTGTGGCAGATGGCGTCGATACGCTGAGCTTCGCTGTAGGTAGAGTTCACCAACACGACAACCTGTTGTTTCACCATGGGAAACCATCAATCAAAATGAGACCACCGCCGGCGATAGTCGCTGTCAGCACGCACCCGAAAGCCCGAGATAAATTCCTCCGTGATCGCCCCACTATGCGCATGGACCTGAACATACGGGTTGAGCTCGGCGAGCTTCTTGACCGAGCGCTCCACACGCGAATGACCAATGTCGCTCTCTGTCAAATAGAACTGCGACGCCAGATCCACATAGGACGCCTTCTCGTCGTCGTGGAGCGTCACGCTCTTCACACCGGCGAGGATCACGTTCTTCGCGATCTCCACACCAAGACCGTTGAGTCCGGCGATCAGAACGTTGGCCGAGCCCATGCGCATCTGCGCTTCGTGGCCCATGACGTACAGTTGCCGACTGTACAGACCCTCGTCGATCTGCGGGCCGACTTGGTCGATTTCCGTGGCATTGTCCGTCACGTTGACGTGGTTGCGGACGCCGTCGGCCGTAGCATCAACGTCGACTTGCTTGACTGCGCTCATTTGCCTGGGATTTTTCCGCGGCTACTCGTCACTAAGCTACGCTAAGCCTCTGCTGCCGTCTGTATGGATGGAAGTGAGGGGGTGAGGTGATCGTGCACATTGAGGGGGGTGGGTGGTGATCTGGTGCTCTGTGCCACATACCTTCACCCGATTGCAGTTCGCTTGGCACTTTCGAGATTGATCGATCTTGGTCACCCACATCGATTTATAGCCAATAGAAGCAAAATATCGATTTTTGACGAATCATCCATCTCTGTCGTCGGAAATATGGGTTGACTTGACCTCCGGAATCGATGTGATTGGTTGCAAAATACTGAAAGAACAACATAACAGGGGGTTTCAAACATGTCAAAATTCCTGCTTACTTTTTGGCCCTTGCTGAGCTTACTTTTTTGGAAAAGTAAGCCACCTCTGGAAGTGGCTTACTATGGAAATGAGAAGGTTATAGACTGCTTACTTTTTGGGGTCTGATCTGCTTTTTATTTTTGCCATTTTCCAATGTTTGAAACCCCCTAACCACTTTTCATTGGTTGCAAAATATAGACAGAAGAGTGATGGTCAGGTGGTGATACCAAAACGCTGCAAAG
Organism: Pythium chondricola; assembly: GCA_023337575.1. Taxonomy (NCBI): domain Eukaryota; phylum Oomycota; class Peronosporomycetes; order Pythiales; family Pythiaceae; genus Pythium; species Pythium chondricola. Next base: position 5,968 of record JAADXF010000339.1, on the reverse strand, counting down.
ACAAGAGAGAAGATTCCCTCACCACCGAAGTTGTCGAAGTTGTCGTGCGTGGTGACCACAAGCAGAGCACAAGCATCGCGAAACCATGGGCAGAAAGCGCGGAGGAGGTAAGATTTTCCTCACCAACGGACTGGTGCCAGATGACTGACGTAGAGCTGTGTTGAAGGTCGCCAAATGCGCAATGACGACGACGACGACGATGATGTCTCTTCAATGGCATCAATGGAAACCAGTCGAACCATTGCATCTGAGGATGCTGAGTTCTACGATTCGTACGTCACCAATGAAGGAGATGAGGAACAGATTGATGAAGCCGTGGAGCAGCTCATTGAGAGGAGGTGAGCAGTGCAACTGCGATTGATTCCTCCTCCTCATCGTCGTAACCGCTCACTGCAGAACGACGACACGAGTTGCAGCGCTTGCCAAGTTGCACAAGTTTTTGTTGGGCTATTTGCCAACAGAAAACATCAGCGAATCGTACGTCTGGAATCTGCCATTGATCGGTTCGTCGTATTCACCTTGTCGTTCTTGATGGACAGATTCGTTGACAACGTACTGGCATGCCTTCGCAAGCCTGCTGAAGATGAAGCGCTGCTTTGTGCCAACATCCTCGCGATTCTAGGTCTCATCTATGGCGCCGATAACGAGAGATTCTACCAACGCTCGAAGAACGCCCTAGAGCCACTGGCCAAGGCGGCCAGTAGCCAGAAAGTGAAAACGACGGTATGTGGTGCCTCCCGACACTTCATCCACTGCGAATAAACTCTCATCACTCATGTTTGCCAATAGGCGCTGCGGTCAATTGCAATGGTTGCGTTCGTGTGCAGCGTGGAGGAAGAGAACAGCGAGGAGTTTTTCCAGATCGTGGAGAAGTATTTCAGTCTCGACGTCAAGGGGCCAATCTGCGCAAGCGCCTTGGAAGCGTGGGGACTCGTCGCTTCTACGCTTCCTGATGAGGACATTGCGTACGATGCGTTCGTCGACAGGTGCGTCCGCGCATTCATATGATGAGACCGGGCGTGGTCTTCTGACTGTCGGTGCCCATAGGTTTCTTCCGCATTTCTTGATCCTACTGGACCATTCCGATGTCGGCGTTCGCTCGGCTGCTGGTGAGAACATCGCGCTTCTGTTCGAGAGCTCTCAAAAATGTGGCATCTCGTTGCCATGTGATGCAGAGATCATCGACAAGTTCTTCGCCATGAGCAAAGACAGCAGCAAGAAGAACAGCAAGAAAGACCGAAAGGTGCAGCGGTCCGTTTTCCGTGATATCCACGCAACCGTGGCGGTAGGTCTACGCACTTCACTGATTCAAAGGACGTTTCTGAACACCATGCTCTCTGTCAAACAGAGCGGGGAATCACCACACATTTCGTTCACGGTCAAGAGCGAGCAGCTGGAAATCAGCTCGTGGAAGTCGGTGCTTCAGTTTGAAGCGATCAAAAAGTGCCTGCATGTTGGCCTTCAGGAGCACATCAAGTACAACAATGCTCTCCGTTTCCTTCTCGATCTGCCCGAGACTCTCGAAGACCGTGCGAACGATCGCGTAAGTGGCTCTTCGCTTGATGATGGTTGTTCTTAGGCTCATATTGCGGTGATGTGACAGCGCGATGTGTTCGATAAGAAGTCGTCCTCCCGAAAGCAACGAAGCAACGAGCTCAAGGGTGATCGGAAACGAAAGCAGCACCTCCAAGACTCCTTCTTCGATGAATACTAAGTTTAGTACTGTAGGTAGCCTCCATGTGCATTTGATGATTGAAGATTGCATCCCTCAAACTTTAGCAGTGATCCTTCGTCTCGAGCAGGTCTGGTTCATCTTCGTCGATGATGTGGACAACACGCCGACGCGCTGCAGTCTTGGCTGTTTCACCTGGAGTCACTGGCTTGGGCCGACTTCGCACACACACTTGCTGGGGTTTCTTCATCATTCTCAATCTGGAATCACATGGGGTCTGATTTGCGCGCGAAGTTTTATCCTTGCCCTGTGGTTTGTGTTTGCTGGATCCACGAGACTGAGGTTGAGTCTTCTTGATCACAGCGACGAAGCACGGGACCAGAGTTGTCACGAAGAATACGCCCGCGCAGACTCCCATAAGGAGCCCACCGACGTTCACCGCGTGCGCGATCGATACCTCACTGGTCATTGGCTCCAGCGGATCTGGCTTGGTTTCCGTTGCCACCTCACATAGTGGGAATCCATCGGCGCTGCTCAGTGTGATGTCCTCACGCCACACGACGGTTTCCTTGATGGCATCCGTGAAGTGTGGAATCTGCATTGGATGGCTCACTTGCCAATGCTTGCACGGTTCTCCGTAATCCACTTGAAGTTCCATCGAAACTGGTTTTCCTTCACTGATTAAGGCGATGCTATACGATCCGTCGGCTCTCGAGACGCTCTTGGAAACCACAGCTCCGTTCACGATGACAGTCACGCTTGCGCCGCACGCGGCGCGACCTTCATCATCACGGATGACGATTGCTCCATGCAGAAGATGAGAAGACATTGAGAGAACTGGTCGCCGCATTTTCGTGTTGTGTTGAAGCCGATGTGTACAAAGGGAAACGAAGGCAATGTCCTACCGGGTAGTCAAAATGCAGTTGGAAAAAAAATGCGCGTGTCACAGATACGTTTGAAATACTGGCGGGAAGGTCTATTCCGGCTTCGCTTCTCCATGACCTGGTGGCGGCGTGCGGCTGCGCGAGCGGCTACGACGGCTCTTCCTTGGCGAAGGGGACCGCGATCTACTTCCACTACGGCTCTTGCGGCGATGAGAACGCTTGCGGTCGTGGGACCCGCTGCGTGATCTACTCCGGCTACGGCTTCGACTGCGGCTCTTGTCCTTGCGCTTGCCACGGTTGAAGATGCGCTGCAACTCTTTCTCCATGGATTTCGATACCGTTCGGATATGCATAAAGTTGCAGTACCCTCCACGATTGCATGTGCCTTCATCGAACTGACGGCAGCGTGCCTCTCGGAAGTCGGTCACCGGGGAGAATTCACACACGAGAGGGCGACCGGCATAAAATCGACCGTACAAAGCCTTCTGAGCCGCAGCGGCGTCCTCCTCGTCTTCGTACTTGGCGTACACGTTTCCCACCAAGTGGTCACCGAGGTTGTCGCAAATGTTGAGTTCCTCAAGCTTACCAAACTTGCACAGCTCTTCGAACACTTCCTCGTAAAAGTCTTCAAAGTCTTCCTCGCCCTGCTTGTGGTCGAACGCTGACGGGTCGCCATTGTTCGCGATGATCTGCGACAGCGGATTCTGGTACATGTGGCTGACCAGAATCGTTTGACTGAACACGGGTTTGTTGTGCAAACGTGAGCAGCGATCACCGTGGCGACAGGCACCGATCTTGAAGTAGAACGGGCAGTTCACGCGGTCCTCTTCAGTGCCATGGATGCGCGCGAGGTGCTCAGCGCCGCCACCGGTTTGCTCGCCGCGGCGTGGACCACGGTCACCACGGAAACCCCCGCCACGGCCACCACCATAACCTCCACCATATCCTCCTCCGTAGCCTCCCCCGCCGCCACCACCGCCGTAGCCACGATCACGGCTTCGGTCTCGCTCGCGCCCACGGCCGCGGAAGCCGTCGTCGCCACCGTAACGACTCATCTTGCTTTCTTTGTTTTCCCTCCCTTTCGAAAACAATCGATTTTCTACGGTCCGTTCACGCACAAGATTTTCCTTGTTGGACGACCCTCCAACCGTAAAAATCGTCGCGGGACGTAATTACCCATATGTTTCGCAATGCGTTTTTACAGGAAATTCAAATTCAAAGGCCCCGCCGCAATTTGTTCCGTGCTCCCTCACTCCCACAGTCACTCTTCCAACCTCAACATCAAGGAGGTGGATTGGCGAGAAACGGCCGTCATCGCTGCGGATACCTCCTTCCTGCGCTGCGTTAACTCGCCAGTGACGCTGCGTTAACTCGCCAGTGACTCCGACGTTGACATTTCAAGCTCCGACAGCGAAAGCGCGATGTTCTATGATCCCTGGAGCAACCTGCATTACGAACCAGAGCCGCCAGCGCAAGTCGACCCAAACTTACTCTGGTTCAACTCGAACGTGAACCCCGATGGTATGTACATGAATGCGTTTACTGCCGCTTTGGAATGCAGCAAGTGCATATATTGACATGGTATTTATTGGTAAGACGTACTCGAGGCGAGTGAGCATCGGTCGCAGTTCGAGTACACAGTCGACGGAAAGAAGCGAAGAAAACCAGGAACGCGGCATACGACTGTTGGTACGTTGGTTCTCTTCCGTTAGGCCGCTGTCCGATTGCACACTGATGAAGGCGTATTTAGGATACAAGGCGGAGGTGAACGGTGTCGCCGTGGCGATCTTCAAGAACTTTGGCCGTCTCTACGCCATCAATGATCGGTGTCCTCACCAAGGCGGCGCTCTGCACCTCGGCGACATTGAAGAAATCGACAAGATACTATGCGTGTCGTGCCCGCGGCATCATTGGCCGTTCTCATTGAAGGACGGCAGAACATTTATCGGGACGAGGTTTCAAGCAGAAGTGTATCCGGTCGAAATCAGATCAGACGACGGTCGCGATGTCCTCTTCATCGGCTTCCCAGCGTTCACGAGCACATTATTTCACGGCGATGAATTTTAACTGGCGGGTGACCGTGCCATGTGCCGGGAATCAATCCAAGATTGACTGCTGCCTTGGGTAATTTTAGTGCGACTTGGTCGGAACACCAGCATGGGGCACTTCAACAGCAAGACAAGGAGGGCACCGCAACCAGTCCACGATCCGGCAATCCTTCTAGGCACCGACGCTGGCGTCATCGTGCGAGCAGTGGGCGGGTCAGCCAGCTCCGTGGCGTACGAGTTCAATCCTCGTTACATTCCGTCAGTATCCGTTGGCGGTGGCCCCACGACGAGCGACCACACGCAAGCCAGAGTTCTCGTCGCGAGATCCGGGGCGCAGAACGTAGCGTTGGGAAGCAAGTTTGTTTACATCAAGCGTCCTCCCGCGAACAAGTGAGACGGACATCCGAGCTTATTGAAATCAACTGTGATTCTTGGAGTTCAACATCACGATTCTCTAGCTCGCCCACATCCGGTCGTAATTGACCAGCTCTCCACAGTCTGTACCGAGGACCACGTTGTTGCGGTTGAACCGAGCAGACACAAAGTGCGTCGACGTCGCCGGTGGCTGGAACCACTTCACTGGATTCATGCTGTTCCATCTCCACATCGCAGCCTACAACATGATCGGTTACTCTATGTTCGGGATGGTTGGTGTGCTCCACACATACCTTGCCAGTCGTAGACACGCTGATGATCTTACGGCTATCAAACTGTAAGGATTTGAACCCACCGTGCTCTGAGCTGCTAAACGAGCACAGAGCTTGCTGCGTGCGGACATCCCACGCCTCCATCCCTCGTTGCTCGTAGCCAGCCACGACGACGGTCTCGTCCATCTCGAGCGCCGAGATGCCGCCCTCACACAACGCAGACTTGGGCAGTACCTTCGCAGTCTTGCCACCCCACCACCGCATCGTGCCCTCCTTGCCCGCTGACCACAACACTCGGCCTTTTGTGTCGGTCTTCACTACTGACTCTGCATCGCCACATAAAGGACACAATTAGCTGTCGATATGCGAGTATTTCATTAGTGACCGACAGCAGAACTGCAACGTACCAGGGTGGCCGGCCAGGCGGTGAGTCAGACACCCGCTTCGAAGATCAAACACTCGAATGAAGCCGTTCGAAGTGCCACAGACCAACGTGTTCCGGAACAGCATCAAGCTCGTGATCTGCGGGTTCGACTCCTTGTTGGACCGCTGCAAGGCGGAACGATGAATCTTTGCGGCGTCGATCGTGAGCAGGATCTCGCCCTTCAAGACGTCCCAGACATTGGCCTCGCCTTTCTCCGTCGACGTTGCCATGTGAAGCAATGTCCCATCGTTGTGATCGAGGTACACTTTCATGACCTTGTCCTTGGAGCGCGT
>JAADXF010000338.1:0-22507 GCA_023337575.1 Pythium chondricola | reverse complement strand
TGGAGTTTCCGTGGGCCGCACAGAGCATTTTTCATACACATGCCGCCAGATCCGGTCAACGTGGGATCTGCCCTGTTCACTGGTCACCTCTTCACCTACATTACATGTAACAGTGCCCTTGGACTCGACCACCTTCTACCAGACAGGTTCAGGCGGGCGGCCAGGCTTGCTCTTCTTCCGAGGCGGGTTCCTCAGGAGTCGGTGGCTCCATTGGACGGAAATGAAGATTGCGGCGGATGCGTGGTGCACGAAGAACAGTGGAAATGGATGGTCATCATACTAAAACAAAGAGCCCATGTACTATATACCATCCACCCCACGAAAACCAATATCCCCCCCACGGGCTGAAAGACCTGGGTGTTATAGGTACCCTGCTAATTGGAGTGCACGTACAGGTTTGAGTACTGTAGACCTGCGTCAGAAACGGATTCAGCACCTCTGACACCCCCACAAGAGCCGAGTGGGGAGTGCTGGGAGCAGCGCAATGCTCAATGCTGAGCTCAACTAGGTGACTGAATCCTCAGTGGGAACTGGTTGTGTGCAAGCACTTCTCGGATGCGCTTTAGATCTCCTTGGTGTACGTATCGCAGTCAATTACTATAACAGCATCCCAGAGTCGAGTAGGATGGTGCGGTCAATCTCCAAGCCGAAGTCAACTCTATGTCAGTACATGGGTTTTGCGCTTTCTCGAAATTTGAGTAAATCCAAAAATATTATTTTACATAAATTTCCCAATTATTCACGAGCCACGATTCATTTTTGAGTTGCACCCCTTGTCCCCTCAAGAATCCATCCACTCCTCTGTTCCCCTTGAGCAAAGTCGAACGACCCGACCCGACTCGAGCAAGGTGAGCGCATCGCTTCTCCGCGCCTCGATCTCAGACGCGCGGCTCACACGAGACGTTGTCTCTCACACATACAGCGCAGCCCTTCGTTGCTTGTCACTTCACACTCTCTCTCTCTTCAATTTCATCATGTCGTCCATTCTCGCCTCGCTCGACATGAGCCTCGATGACATCATCGCCAAGAAGAAGACGCCCAACCCGGACGCGCGACCTGCCAAGAGCAACGCGGGCGGCCGTGGCGCAGCGCGTGGCGGTGCTGGCCCTGTCCGCAACAACCGCCGTGGCAGCCGCCGTAGCGAGCCATACGCGCGAGGTGTACGTAGCTACTAGCGATTTCCCCCCTCCGTGAATTCAAGAATGAACCAGTGCGCTCTCGTGTCCAGGGTGCGCGTGATGACGACGCGATGGATCTCGATGATGACGAGCCTGTAGCTGGCAACAAGAACGCCGGCGGCAAGCACAGAGCGGTGGTCGTCAAGGCCCAGCAGGGCAAGGGCGGCAAGAAAGGTGTGAATGGATGGATACAAACAAACGCGGTGTCATTGACAGCGCCTCGAGACTCAATCGGCTGACGACTTTTGCTGATCGACTCCTCGGTGACCGTTCAGGACCGTCGATCTTGGCCCGTCTCGGCCAGGCCCCATCCACGGGCACCAAGATTCTGGTCAAGAACCTCAAGTACGATATCCTCGAGGACGACGTGCGCGAGCTCTTCGGCACGGTCGGCAAGGTGGCCAAGGCGGAGATCGTGTACGATCGCTCCGGACGGTCGAAGGGCATCGCGCGTGTCTGGTTTGCCAAGCGAGCGGACGCCGAGAAGACCATCAAGCAGTTTGACGGTACAAAACGCAGTATTCATCAATCCATCGTCTACGCTGACTAACAGACATACTGGATGCACAGGTCGCACGCTGGATGGCCAGCCAATGCAGATCACGCTCGACGAGGACAAGGGCAACGTGCGCAAGGGTCTCTTCGGCACTGCTCTTGGCAAAGACGAGGACGTCAAGTTCAAGGTGAACCTTAGGTACGTCATGTGCTCGGTGTTTTGATGCTGGGTATCACGCGCTCAGTATCCCATGTCATTCGTAGCGACAGGAAGGACTCCGGATCGCGAGGTGGCCGTCGTGGCCGTGGCGGGTGCGTCATAATCACTGGATGTGTGCATGCATCTCCGCAGTACAGCTGACTGACTTGAATGTTGCTTCGTGTCACAGTCGTGGAGGTAGCCGCGGCGGCAACGACGGCGGTGCCCCCAAGTCTGCTGCCGACCTGGACAACGAAATGGACTCGTACATGAAGGACGCATAATCTGCCTGCCCTCCCCAGTGTAGACGCCGCCGCCTCCAAGCTTTCGAGTACATATATCACCCCTGAGGTCGACGAGGGCTTCGCATGCAGATCACAGTGAGAGAACAGAGACTTCAACCGACCCCTGACCTTGCCAGTTTTGCGCACGCCAGGGTCGAGTCGCCTTCATATATGCCTGGTACTGTTGCTTCACCCACCCACCACCCACCCACCCACCGTGTGCTTGCGTTTGTGTATTCCGGGACCGACGTCGATACAAGTCTCACTGTCGCCGCTCGTGTTTTCCCTGTGAGCTCCCCAAGCAACCACTGTCCAAGCACGACGCGTTCACCTAGGGGACGAATCAAGTGCTTCCACCCTCACGAGGAATGGATCCCAGCCATCCCCTCGAGCCAAGATCCGACAGGGGGGCCACAGAGTAGTGAATCGTTGTGAAAGAGCTCCATTTTGAGTACAGATCCTCGAGTTGGACGGATGTGGGTCGTCATTTACTGTTAATTCAAATAATTGAATTGTCGACAAACAAATGAATTAAAAGGACTATGGCACTATTATGAGGTGTCACTACCACCACCACAAATCAAGCCATTGAAAATTGATCTGTTGCCACCACCAACATGGAGCTGATCGTCGGGTGCGTCGGCAAGCCGAGCGCGGGAAAGTCCACGTTCTTCAACGCCGTCACCGACGGCAAGGCCAAGACGGGCAACTTCCCGTTCACGACCATCGAGCCGAATGAAGGCATCACGTACTACATGACGTCGTGTCCATGCGTCGCCAAGGGCAAGACCAGCGTGTGCCAGCCGCGCTACGGCAAATGCGACGACGGCGTTCGCCACATCCCGGTCAAATTGCTGGATGTCGCTGGGCTGATCCCGGGCGCTTCTGAGGGCGCTGGCCTGGGCAATAAATTCCTCGACGACCTGCGGCAGGCCCACGTGCTGATGCACATCATCGATGTCTCGGGCCGAACCAATGAAAAGGGCGAGGTGGGTACAATACAATTGCACACCAATTATAATTGGTATCGCCAATAATTTTGTCATTTGGAATGCGTAGGAGACGATCGGGTACGACCCGATCAACGACGCCGACTGGCTGCAGACCGAGATCCACAACTGGATCTTCAACAACCTGTGGAAGCGCTGGGGCTCCATCGCGCGGCGCCACCAGGCCTCCAAGAGCAGCCTCTCGGCCACGTTCGTTGCGCAATTGTCTGGGTACGGCGCGTCGCCGTCGCTCATCGGCACGATGCTCGATACACTTGGTGTCAAAGACCCATACGATCTCACACAGTGGGAAGAACCGGAGGTGCACAAGCTTGTGGACACGTTCCTCAGCATCCGCTTCCCGACCATCCTTGTGCTTAACAAGGCCGACCAGGGTGAAGACACGGACAAGAATATTGAAAAAATTGCCGAGAAGTATGGCAGTGAAAAGTGCTTTGTCTCGTCTGCGGCAGCCGAGTGTTTTCTGCGGGCGGCGGCCAAGCAAAACTACATCCGCTACGAGCCAGGGTCCATGTTTTACTCGACGCTGGAGAACGACGACGAGCTGTCGGAGGAGGCGAAGAACAAACTGCCAGCGCTCAAGCCACTGGAGAAAAAGATCGGCAAGCGACTGGAGCGTATCTCCGACATGGTGCTCTTCCGGTTCGGCAGCACTGGCGTGCGTGCGGCCATCAACGCGGTGGTCGAGCTGAGCAACAGCGTCGTGGTGTACCCGGTCAAGTCGCTCAAGAATTTCACGACCGACGCTAACAGCAAGGGCGCATTCGGCGAGGCCGTGATGGTGCGGCGAGGCACGACGATCCGCGAGCTCGCGTACAAGATCTCGCAGTTTGTCGGCGCCAACTTTGCCTACGCCGAGGGCGAAGATGGTCGCCGTTTGGCAGAAGATGAACCGATTGGCCACTCGAATCTCATCGTCAAATTCACCACGACGATCGCACCGAGCGCTGCCGGTGCTGGGTCCTCAGGAACGGGAGGCAGTAGCAATCACAGTGACAAGAAGGCTGGTGGTGCCAAGCCCAAGCCGACCAAGACAGAGGACTGAGGGGATGATGAAACAATAGATAAACCTACTACTGTAGTACTTCGCTCCATGCTTAGCCGTGCGTACCGAGAGTGAGTGAGGGTGACAAAAAAGGCCTACTGGGCGTCGAGTCTTGCTCCTTTACGCACAGTCGGTCTTGGCCTTTGGCAGCGAGATGGACGGCGCGACGCCCGTAGCCTGGGCGACGATACCAAACGAACCAGACAGGAACATGCGGCCACCGCCGAGCGCGATGCCACTCACAACCTTGCTGCCACGCAGGTTGCCGATGAGGTCGCCTGCGGGCGAGAAGATGAAGATGCCGTTGTACGCCGCCACGTACACGTTGCCCTTGTCGTCCGTCTTAATACCGTCAGCGTAGCCCTTGTCCGTACCAAGTTCTGGGTGCTGCGTGAAGTTGAAGAAGAGGCTCGAGGACTTGACCAGGCCGTCCTCGGCCAGGTTGAACTGCTTGACGTACGAGTTGCCCTTGCGCGAGTTGGTGATGTACATGACGTCGCCCTTGGGTGAGAATGCGATCTTGTTGGGTCGGTCCATCGCGCACTCGAGCAGGTCCAGCTTGGTGGCGCCCTTCTTGAGCATAAACACACCGTTGAAATCAAGCTCACGCAAGGGGCTCTTGTCCAAGATGTCGCCTTCAAAATCCTGTGGGCCAGTGGCCAGACCGAACGGACTGTCGGTGAAGTACAGGTCGCCCACGGGTGAGTACTCGACGTACGAGATGCTGTTGAAGCGCTTGCCCTTGTACGTGGTAATGACGTCGACCACGCGGCCCTGGCATTGGTCCTTGGCCACGTTCTTGTAGTAGAGCATGCCGAGCGAGCGGCCACCTGTGCGCGCGACGACCACGCGGTCCGCCGCGCGGTTCACCGTGAGTCCACCACAGCCTTTAAAGTACACATTATCACAGCCTTCCGGGTGGTTCTTGAGCGAACACCCCGACTGGTACGTGGTCACTTGGACCTCGACGTAGGGCGATGCACAGAGGCTCACGGGCATCGTCACGTCCACGACCGTCGTGTTGTTGATGGGTTCCTTCGGGTCGTACGGCGTATGGCTCCACTTCCAAATGGCGTTGCCACCGACGTCACAGAAGAGTACTTGCAGCGGCACGGATCCGTTGGTGGCCGCCAGGCGTCGGCGGTTGCCTTCGTCACTGCCGTCCAGCGACGACGGGGTTTCGTCGGTGCCTTCGAGCACCGTCGGCGATTGGAACTGGTTGGCCGGGTCCGTGTCGTCGTCGTCGTCGGCCTTGGTCGACTGCACGATGGCCTCCATGTTCTCCGTGTTGTCCTGCAGCGCCTCGACGTCCTCGGCCAGGTCTTCGTCATAGACCTCGGTGAAGAAAGATAGACTCGCGGCCACTTCGGTCTCGTTAGACCTTTTAGTCACCGAGAAACGCGCCGTTGGTTTCTTGGTGGGCTTCTGTGTTGGTGTTAGCGTTGTCGGCGTCGCGTTCACACGCGCCAGGATCTTCTGGAACACGGTCTTGTAAAACACCTCGAACTGCTCTTCCTCGGTCTCGCCCATGGTGGCCACATCGGCGGGCTTGAGCGCCTTGTAGAGCTTGAACAGGATCCACGCCTGCTCGCGCAGCTCGGTGTCGGTAGCCGTGGTGGCGCGGTTCATCTCGGCGAGTCGGCGCGTGAGCACGTCCTCGTACGTGGTCACGCTCGGGTTGAATAGCGCACGCGACGCGAGCGCGAGCTCGAGGTTCGTGCTCGCGCGCATGTACTCGGGCAGCGCCGTCGTCGCGCCGACCAGCGCGGCGGCCAGCAGCGTTGCGCGGAGCATCATGGTGTTGGTGTTGATGGAAACGAAAGTGTACAGCGCGTGTCGGCGAGTCTAAATGTGCCTGCAGACGGTCGGTGGGTTCGTGATTTAGACCGAGACGCCGCTGCGATCCACTGCAGTATATCAAGTGGAGGTGGATGGATCGATATTAGGTGCTGTAGTCTGAATGAACCCAACGACCTGTGAGTGATTCCGCGAATGTTTGGCGAAGGAGCACGATACCCATGCACTGGGCATGATACACAGACAGGCAGGTTGCGTCAACGCTGCCTGAGGGCCTCAGCCTGAGGCAGCGTTGACGAGGCAGAAAGGGCGAAAGGAAGAGTCAGCAAGACGTGTTTTGGCCAATCAGTGACGAGATAAATCATTACTACGTAGTACAATATAATAGAATCTAGACGCTAGATACGGGTTAGGGATATCACACTCAAGGGCCTTGTGCCACAAGTTGTGGCAGAAGGTGTGATGCACACATTGTGTGAGTGTGATAACCACAAGTTGTGGTGCCTTGAGTCAAGGCACGTGGATATACAGGCATATGAGTTTTGAGAGTGGACAGAGCAGCACACCAATGGTTCCCATGCAGGGGATATCACACCATCGGGGACGCCTGTGATCTTGACGAAGGACCTGGACGAACGCGCACTCATGTGCAGTTGCAGAGGTGTTGGCGAGTGTCAGTGTCTCGTCACCTCGTGAGAATAAATCTCCAACAGCTCGCGTGAACATACCGTAGAGGTTTTGGAAGGTCACAATCGAGTCATGTGTGTAATAATGAGTCATTACACAATAAACCTATACCTAATGGGAGCCAATGTACAACATTTTAGACAAATCGGATCGTCAGTTAGCGGTTGGGTTCATGCGAGAACTTGCACGGCGGTTAGCAGTTCAGACGAGAGGTTCAGTCGCTGAAAACGAAGTCAGTTGGTCGAACTGGTTATTGGCCACCTGAAGGAAGCACTGCATCGATCTGATGATACAATCTTTATACGAAGTATCCCACTGGCATCCTAAACCAACACCCGAAACAAACATCCGCTGAGGTTGCTGTGCGAAAGTTAGCCGACGATAAAGTTTATGGAGACGGATTCTCAACGTATTTCGTGACGTGCTGAGTTGGGTGTGTTGAGATCTGTATAGAATCAGACGGTTTCAGACTGTCACAGGATGTGCAGCACCACCCCATCAAAACGAATATTTTCGGTTTGAGCCTAAAGTTTTGGCCTGCGCCTAATTTACCGGATCAAATCCAGAAATAGTGTGCCGCTCAGAGTGCAGGTCACTCTGTTGGCGCGTCGTCGACAACGGACGTCGACAATCCAATCCGAAAGTCAACGTCGACCCAATGCTGCTACTCGCCGTGCGACGCGGACTTCGGTCCATTCCCGCAGCCCTTCGGCGCAGCAGCTCTTCCTCTGCTGACGCGCTTGGACCTGACGTTGGTATTGCGTTCGATATCGACGGGGTGCTCGTCCGGTTGGTCCTTCCTTGAATTGGATATTCCACGGGAATCACTTCGATTGACCGTACTTGCATTACATCTAGCGGCGGCAAGGCGCTCCCACATGCACGCGAGATCCTCCTTCATCTGCGAGAGCACCGTGTGCCTCACATCTTCTTGACCAACGGCGGTGGTGAGTTTCAGTGGACCATCAAGAGCTATGCCAACACGATGGCTGACAAGCGCTTGACTGTACTGTACAGGCTGCATGGAAGAAATCAAGGCGCAGAACCTCGGTCGCGCGCTGGATCTTGATATCGACCCGAAGCAAATGGTGCTTTCTCACACACCGATGCGAGAATTAGCTCACAAATACAGAGGTAGGAAGATCTGGCATGGATCAACATGGGGCACCACTCATGATTCTGAACGAATACAATACGTACAATAGACTCGAGGGTCCTGATCATGGGGTCGTACGACGTCTACACTGTGGTACGTTGACAGGATTGCTCTTGACGCGGACGTATGAGTTCCGAAACTCACACGTGGTCATATCCAGGCGCGTGAGTACGGCTTCAACAAGGTCGTCTCGGTCAAGGATCTGGTTCACCATCACCCGACCCAGTATCCATTCAACAAATTCGAGCAAAAGTATGCACACTTTGTCAGTGCACACATACGAGGTGCCTGTACTGACCATCGCTGTTGTATGTAGGCACGCCCCACACCACGAAGAGCCCATCGCTGCGATCATCATCCTGCACGACCCTATTGATTGGGCGCCAGAGATTCAAGTTGCTGTGGACGTGTTGATTGGAGGTATGCTCTAGGGAGAACACTCGTTGCTTCAAGCATTCATCTCACACGGGAAAATGAACAGGAGATCCGCCTGGAAGTGGCCGTCCTTGCGGCACGCAGACGCCGCTCTACGTCAGCAACGACGACTTCGTCTTCAGTGGTGCCTACCCACACCCGCGATTCGCCCAGGGCGCGTTCACACGCTGCCTCCAACTACTGTACGAGAGCCACACGGGCAAGACGCTGGAGGTGACTCGCTACGGCAAGCCACACAACGTCACGTACAAGTACGTTCCACACCACTCATGCTACCCAGGGTCTCCATTGACCTCTCTCTCTCTCTCTCTCTTCAACAGCTTCGCTGAGAACCTGCTCAACGAGCTCGCTGGCCGCGGTCCATCCAACCGACTGAAAGAGATCTACGGTATTGGCGACAACCCGCTTGCCGACATCCAAGGCGCCAACAACGCGGGTGCGCACTGGTCGTCCATCCTCGTGCAAACGGGCATCTACGACGGCTCCAAGGACCCGGAGCACCACCCAGACGTCCACGCACCGTCCGTGTACGAGGCCATCCAGCACATTTTCAAGCAGCATCGACTGCCCCCACTGGGATCCAAAGTGTAGCCATTCTTGAAGATACCTGTAGGTTACACTGGACAAGGTTACGCGTATCCAAGCGTAATCCGATCGCCTTTAGTCATCATGGATTATGGTAATAACGTTACTTCAGTAACTGCAAATTTTTCGGGTTTGACAATTGGGCCGAATGCGCATCGCAGCCGTTGGATTCGTGTGCACGAGATCGAAGCAGACCTGAGCCATTGTGGCAGCGCACCGCCTGCGTCATTCCGTCATAGAGCCAACGGGTGCAAAATGAGCAGCGAGTCACCCGAGTTCGGCGTGGTGTTCGACATCGACGGCGTGCTCGTGCGGTGAGGAACCGTCGGTGGAATCGACGGTGAATGCTTCTGTGGACTGACATCCACTGTGTTTTGCTGTAACGTTAGCGGCGGTCGTGCGCTGCCGCGCGCGCGCGAGATGCTGGAGAGTCTGCGCGCGAACAATGTGCCGTACATTTTCCTCACAAACAATGGCGGTGGGTTCGCAGGCAATTATAATTCACAATGCTGGAGAGTCACAATTTTAATTCGAATTGTTGTTGGCAGGCGTGATGGAGGAGGCCAAGTCGGCGCAAATCGGCAAGCTGCTGGGACTCGAGATCGACCCTAAACTGATGGTGCTCTCGCACACGCCCATGCGGGACCTCGTGCCCATGTACGGCGACAAGCGGATTCTCTTGATGGGGTGCTCGGATGTGTACAACGTCGCAACGCAGTACGGGTTCAAGAAGATCGTGACGGTCGATGACCTCGTGCGCCACAACCCGGGCCAGTTTGCCTTCAAGACGTACGAACACAAGTGAGTATCACTATTAAGTGTGTGTTGTGTATTTGGCGGCAATTTTTTATAATTGTTGACCAATTATTATTGTATGGGTATGTCCCAGGCTCGCGCCGTTCCACGACGAGCCGATTGAAGCGATCATTTCGATGCACGACCCGATCGACTGGGGCGTGGAGATCCAGGTGGCCATCGATGTACTGATTGGCGGGACGACGCCAGGTGATAGGCGTCCGTGCGGGACGCAGACCCCGTTGTTTGTGAGCAACGACGACTTCCTCTTCAGCTCGCAGTACCCGCACCCTCGCTTCGCCCAGGGCGCCTTCACCATGTGCCTGAGCACGCTGTACAAAGCACGCACGGGCAAGGAGCTCGTGTACATGCCCTACGGCAAGCCGCAGACCGTCGCGTACACGTACGCAGAGAAGTTGGTGAATCAGGTCGGTGGCCGCGACGCCGCGAACCCACTCAAGGCCATTTACATGATTGGTGACAACCCCAACTCGGACATTGTCGGTGCCAACCAGGCTGGTGCCCACTGGTCGTCCATCCTCGTCAACACGGGTGTCTACGACGGGAAAGCACCACCAGAACATACGCCGCATGCCTACGCCGAGTCGGTGTACGAGGCGATCCAGTTCATCTACAAGCAGCAAGGCCTCCCGGCTGTGTAATAAATACTACGTAGTAAAGTAGTAGAGCATCACCGGTTTCATATTGACTGTGGCAACTCAATCACGAAGAGTAGGAAGCTGACGTCGCGAGGTTGCGGAGCCACACACTGAACTCCTGCAGCACCGCTCGCTCTTGCATCGCAGCGAGTCGTTGTTCACGGCGCTGGTCGACTGGCTGCTCCTGCGAGGCACTGCTACCGTTAGGTCGAGGTGGACGTGTCGGCGTCTCGATATCCTCCTCACACAGTAACTCGTCAGCGATCGGAGAGGCTACACTGGCATCACCCCCTTCCTCCTTCGCGCCTCCACCATCGTCAGTTGACTGGCTGTGGACTGGCGTTCGCTGCTGGCCAGGAGATCTCTCAATGCGCCGTGGTGTTGGCGACATGTCGACGGACGTCGCGGCACTGAGAAGAGAACGACAGAGCTTCGAGAGCGCCAAGTCTGGCTGTGCGGCATTCAGCTCCGCGTCGAGTGCTCCCTCGACAGACGGGAGTTGCTGAGCGCTCAAGGAAATTGCCACGCGTTCCAGTCTCTCTTGGACAATCATCCGTGACGACGCCGAGCTATTGGATCGCTTCGCTCCCGAGTCCGCGCCAATCTGTGATTCATCGGCTGCGTGGTCAATCTCTGACAGCTTTCGCTTGGCATGGGTAGGAGCACGTGGAGCGTGGCCACCGTAGGCTCCGTACAGTGGCTGGAGCTGTGCAAGTGGCGCGGTTCTAGGCGCGATTTCCACCACACCGGGCATCCGTGAGGTCGTAGGAGTGAGGAAGCGCGAGTGTGGCGACGAGTTGTCCATTGACGCTCGCCTCAAGGGCAGGCGTGGCGGCCTGCCGATGCCTGCCGGGAGGATCTCTGGACTCGAGGTCTTGCCGCTTCTTCCCCTGCGCATCTTGAGGTCACCACTAAAGATGAGCATCTTCTTGGCCGAGACGAACGCGTCCGTATTGCGGCAGCCCTGGTCAATATATATATTGTGGTGAGCACAATGATTGCAATCATAATTGGATCGGTTAGTACCTACCTGGCAGGCGCAGCGAGACGTGCAGGGCACCCCGGCCTGGTGGCACTCGCAATAGTTCTTCATGCAGTTGGATTTCCGGCAGTTGCAGCCGCGCAGGTGCTGCGTGGCACCCGTCGCGACCTTGGGCTGGAATGCCAGCGGGTTGCGCTCGAGGATGGCCGTGATCGCGCGCTCTCGCTCTTCATGGTTCTCCGGTCGGTTCTTGCAGCACTCGCAGTTGCACCGGCCGTCGCACATGCGCTGGGCTGCCAGGCACTCGCAGTAGAGCTTGAGGCAATTACTCTTCTTGCAGCTGCATCCTTTTGTCTTCTCGTGGGACTGTTGGTACACAGACAGACACAGTGAGAGATCCATCCGTCACGACCATCACGCCCTTCTACTGGATGTACCATGGGCACTTGGTGGCAGGCGCAGAGGCGACTGCATCCACCGTATTTCTCATGGCAGGGCGACGCCAGGTTGCAGGCACCGGGCGTGCAGATACAGCCGACTGTGTAGCTTCTCTGTGGCGTCTCCTCTAGCCGCTCGGCCGATAATAACAACCTCGTGGCACCGTCCATGGGCGTGTGCAAGCCAGTATCACTGCCATGCTCGTGGCCGTGGAGGGGCGTGCTCGCGCGCAGATTCTCTAGCTTTCTTGCGGCGGCGAGAGGGGACTTGGCATTGCGGTGGTTGCGTTTCTCGATCGCCTCCATGGCGTGGGCGATCTCCAGTCGGTTGTGCTCGCGGTTGCGGCAGCCCATGCACTGGCAGCGGTCCCCACAGCGCACGTTCGCCGCAAAGCACTCGCAGTAGAGCTTGAGGCAGCCCGATTTCTTGCAGTTGCAGCCGCGGCGCCGCGCCGGTGACGGCGTCGTGGGGTCACCCGCACCGCCAGGGGTGCCGCGCTGCCGGCCGCGCTTGCGCTGCGCGTCGAGCGGCGTCGGCGGGAGCTCGGTGGCCTAGATTAGGACACGAGCGTGGTGAGCATGGCGTGGGTTTTTACATGCTGATAATAGGTGGGTGGTGGTGTGATAGTACCTCGGATGATGACTTGCGGGGTGTCTGCTGCATGGCTGGATCGAGAGCTTCGTGTTCTTTGTATATGTTTATACACGACAGTAGGCGAAGCACGAAGAGGAGGAGGAGGAGGAGAGGAGGAGGGGAGTTAGCGAGTGGATGGCGCGCGCGCGGACGGGAGGATACAGGGACGGGAGGAGGGAAGGAACCCGATCTGTTGTGTGTGCGATCCGTGTGTGTTTGGTGCTGTCGTTTGTGTGTGGTTCTGGGCCAAATTTCTCAAATTGTGGAAGCGCGAGATTCAAAATTTGAATTTCGAATTTGAATTTCGATTATTCGATGGTCAAACCAAGTCAAAGATTTTAGGAATTCAAATACACAGTTTACGCCGGAATAGAGGACCGTTTTCTATTCTAGTGCTATATCCTCGTGATAGTGACGTATCAACTCCACTGATATAAGTTACGCAGGCTGATTCAATGAGCTCAACATGGCCAAGCTGGGTGCTTCGTAGCAAGACGTCCGCAGACAATGATCACACCGAGCCTACGACAGTGAACGTATGAAAATAAACACAGGCGAAGTCAAAGAGTGAGCGTGGTGAACAACATCAGAGTTTCATTCTTGGAACGAGGCTCCTAGCACCTGGGCAAGTGGAAGCACTTAGTAGTCCGAGCCACCGCCGCCAAACATGTCACCGGCACCGCCGATGTCGGCCTCCTCCTCCTCCTCGGCTTCCTCAACCTTGGCCTCGGCCGCGGCACCGCCAGCAGCTGGGGCAGCGGCAGAGGCAAAGGCCGATGGGTCGGCAAGGTAGGCCTTGAATGGGTCGGCCTTCTTGAACGAGAAGGTCTCGCACTCGACGGCGATGGCCACGAGGGTCTTGAAGGCGTTGGCCACCGAGTGTGGGATCGACGCAAGCGTTGGGAAGCCAATCTCGAGCGAGACGGCGGCAATGTTGCGGAGACCAGCCACGAACTTGGCGCAGAGGTCGTCCTCGGTGAGGTCAAGGACCGCTGGGTCGAAGATCGAGCCGTTGTCGTACACGGACTCGATGATGAGACCGTACGCGAATGGCTTGACGTTGAGCTTCTGGAGGAGCGCAGCCTCCGAGTTGCCCACCTTGTCGCCCTTCTTCACGAGGAGCACGTCGGCGACGATTTCAATCTGACCACGCGAAATCTTGGTGGCGATCGACAGGGTCTGGAAGAACACGGTCTGACCAGGATCACAGCCAGTTGGGCCGGCAGGGATCACGACGTCCACCGGCGCGATGGAACCGACACGGGCAGGCGCTGGCACCTTGTTGCCCTCGACGAGCTCACGGATCTCGTTGAGGTCCTTGTTGGTGAACACGAAACCCACGTTACCCTTGAGGAGCGGGATGAGGTCCTCGAGCGGGTGGCCCGGGTTCTTCTCGACGTAGTTGCTGAACACCTTGCGCATCAGGGTGTTCTTGCCCATGAGCACCTCGGCCTTGCCGCGGAGCGACAGACGGACCTGCTGCATCTGGAGCGAGCCGACATTGTCGACGTTGACCAAGAAGATCTTGGTGTAGTTCTCAAGGAGGCTCTCGAGCTTGTCGAAGTACTCCTGCTTACGTTCCTGAGAGAGACCCATGGCTGTTGTTGTTCAAACGCAGTCGCTTTAACCGGTGTGGAGACTTGCGCTTCGGATTTCCGATTGCCGCGGCGGCGCAGCGCACCCACCCGCCATCGCCGCCACTCGATGAACCGCTCGCTTCCACCCAATCACTTGACCCACAATTCCCATACAGAAAATCCCTGTGGAGCTTCGCAACACCGCAACCTGTATAAACGAATACCGGTACGACACACCTGTTTCAGAACCTCTATAAGAGAATGTAGCCGTGGCACGCGGGCTACATGTATCGTTTTGGAGAGGGAGGGAGGTGAGTGTGGAGCTCTCTCTAAAAGTGGGTGTGCCCATCGTTGGCTCAGTTCCCCCTTGAGCGATACTTCGTACCGGTAAAAAAGGAGAAGCACCAATGTCGTCGTCCGCGGAGGAGTCGGCGACCAAGATCGTGGGCTACGTGCACGACGTGCTCCACTCGGAGTCAGCGGACCAGTTCATGGCGCGCGTGCACCAAGTGTTTAGCCGCCTGGGCTTCCCCAAGCCGTACCCGGATGCCGAGCGCCTCGCGATCGCGCTCGCGACCGGCGTGTTCACGCTGCTGGCCTACTTTGTGCTCTTTGGCAAGCGCCACCGCCGCCGCCGCAACGTGCTGCAGGCCGAGCTCAACTCGGCCTACGAAAAAGTCCAGGAGCTCCAGGAAAAGCTCGCCGAGGTGGGGAAGGATGAGATGAATGCTACATGGTGTCCACACATCGATGACTGACGCATGGAACCCAACGATTAGATGGAGCTGGAGGAGGAGGCGGCCAAGCCCAAGAACCAGATCCGCATCTGGATGGACGGCGCGTTCGACATGATGCACTACGGCCACATGAACGCCTTCCGCCAGGCCAAGGCGCTCGGCACGTACCTCGTGGTCGGTGTCAACGACGACAAGTCGATCACCGAGTGCAAGGGCGCGCCGCCAGTCATGAACGACGGTGCGTGCACATCTACTGTACACGGTTTCCCATGTGTGTGTGTGGGTGTATATGTTTGTGGCTGATGGCAACAATGGTGTGAGCAGGCGAGCGCCTCGCGTCCGTGGTCGGCTGCAAGTTTGTGGACGAGGTCGAGCCGCACTGCCCGTACATCATGAACGAGGAGTACCTCAAGCGCATGATCGAAAAGGTGCGTCAGTCATGGTTCGTCGTCGTTTGCATCCACCATGCATCTCACACTGCGGTCCACACTACAGCACAACATTGACTTTGTGGTGCACGGCGACGACCCGTGCATCGTGGACGGCAAGGACGTGTACGAGACGGCGCAAAAGCTGGGCAAGTACCGCACGATTCCGCGCACGGAGGGCGTGTCGACGAGCGACATCTTGGGCCGCATGCTGGTGATGCACAAGAACCACCACACGCACGTCGAGTACGGCAACGGACAGCTCTCGTCCGAGGTCTCGTCCACGCCAACGACCGCAGTGGACCGCCCGTCCAAGTTCCTGACGACCAACCGCATGCTGCGCCTCTTCTCGGCGGGCAACCGCGAGCCCAAGAAGAGCGACAAGGTCGTGTACGTGGACGGCGCGTTCGACATGTTCCACGCCGGCCACGTCGAGTTTCTCCAGCTGGCCAAGGCGCAGGGCACGTACCTGATCGTGGGCATCCACAACGACGCGATCGTCAACAAGCACCGCGGCCTCAATTACCCGATCATGAACTTGCACGAGCGCGTGCTCAGCGTGCTCGGCTGCAAGTACGTGGACGATGTGCTGATCGACGCGCCGTGGGAGATCACCACGGACATGATCGCGTCGCTCAATGTGGCCGTCGTGGTGCGCGGCACCCACAAGGACAAGGACCACGCGCCGAGCGAGGACCCGTACGACGCCGCGCGCCAAGCCGGCAAGTTCAAGCTCATCCAGAGCCCCAGCAAGCTCGACGTGAACGACATTGTCGCCCGCATCAACGAAAACCGCGAGCGCCTCGAAAAGAAATTCGAGTCCAAGATGAAGGCCGAGGAAGAGTACTACACCGACCGGTACAACAAGCCCAAGAACTAAGGGAAGAGGACGAGGAGATACTACAGAGAGGCAGTGCGTACTTACACTGTCCTGCCGTACAAGTATTAATACTTGCAAGTACATCGACCGGTACTGTATGATACCGATTCCATGGAACCTGTCGCGCTTCAACGTACACGTACTGTACTGTACTCATCAGGCAGCGCACCGGATTAATCGAAGCACTTTGCCGCGGTGCCATGTTCGTCTTCTTCATCTTCCCTCCCATCTCGGAGATGGGATGCGCTCCCACCTTCCTTCGGTTCCATTCACGGTGGTTCACTTCGGAATTCTGGCCAACGGACGTGACCTGCTTGCTGGGGTTGCCGTCCCGAACGATCCATGTCCCATACAAACATCAAGTCAACTGTCCCTCGTACCTCCATCCCTTGAAGTACAAGTCCCACCTCTTGGCGGCCGCCCTAAACCGTCGTGGCGCGCCGATTGCGCCGCTGCTTGCGCGCATCGGCAAGCCAAGTGGTACAGTACACACACAGAGACTCTGTGACAGAGAGGGAGAGCTTGCCCACATTCCAATCACTTCAGTAAACAGCAATGTGGAACGGTGCGTGACTACTGTGTTAGAGGATGTGCAAGCCAATCCACACGTTCATTCATTGGCCCAGTGGCCGGTTGAACTTGAGGAGGAGCTCTTCGACCATGTCGCCGGACTGACACGCAGCATTTTGCCTCTTGCCTTGTAGCGCGCACTCGATCGTTCGCCGCTCGCTTCCTCGCTCGCCGCGCCGCCGCCGTATCGACTACTCGCACTGCCTCGACCTTGTGCGTCGGAGCTGCTCGTCTTGCCCAGCCACTTCGCCCCCTTGCGTTCCTTCCCATCGCCTCCCTCGCCTGCGCGCTCACTGCCTCGGTCGCCTTCGCCAAGACCATGATCCCAGACTCACCAGAAGCTCTTGTCCACGAGGAGCGCTTTGCGGACCACACGTACGACCGCACCAAGCACTACGAAGACCTCAAGTCGGCCTACGAAGGTACGGAGGAGGCAATATGCCATCATCGCCTGCTGAGGTTTCTAAGTCTTGATCTGTTGAACGCAGCCAACCCGGATGACATTGGCGTGGCGTGGCGCCTCGTGCGCGCGACGTACGACGTGTCCAACCTCAAGAAGACATCGGCCAACGAGCAGAAGGAGCTCATCTACTACGCGTACGACGTGATCCAGAAGACGATCGCCAAGTGCGACACCCACGCGTCCGTGCACAACTGGTACGGCGTCATCCTCTCGCGCATCGGCGACTTTGAAGGCACCAAGGTGGCCATCTCGAACGCCTACAAGATCCGCGACCACTGGCGCAAGGCCATCGAGCTCGACCCGACGCGATCGGCCACCTTCCACCTGCTTGGCCGCTGTACGTGTGCCTCGTCTTCTTCCTATGTTTGTCTACAGGACGTGGTTGCTGACGATGTTTGGGTTGCCTTGGCTTGACCAGGGTGCATGACGGTGTCGGATCTCTCGTGGGTGCAGCGCAAGGCCGCGTCCGTGCTCTTCGGCTCGCCGCCAGAGTCGTCGTACGACGAGGCGCTGACCTACCTGCTCAAGTGCGACGAGTTCGCACCGGGCACGTGGAAGAAGAACGCGATGCTGATCGCCACGGTGTACTACAAGCAAAAGGACTGGGCCAAGGCGCAGGAGTGGACCGAGAAGACGCTCGCCATCCCGATCAAGACTGAGGAGGATGCCGAGGTCCACGAGGAGGCGACCGCGCTGCTGCGAAAGTTCTAAAGCCATGCTGTAGTGGTGGTCTTTTTTTTTTGTTCTGTTGCCGTCGCGATCCAAAGTCGACCCACTCCCGTGAATGAAAGAAACAATTCTACTACGTAGTATGATAGTAAAAACCGATGCACTCCAACCTGTGCATTAGAAGAAAGGAAAAAACGCCGCCGCCGACGCGCGTGCATGGCACCAGTGGGAACGCGATCGTGCTACAGTACTACCGGTATGAGGACACTCGTCCCATCATAGTGATCGCACTGAGACGGACGCATCACCGCGTCATTTTCATCCCTCCTCCTTTTGCTGACTTCCCCATGCCTTTACAAAACAATTGACCATCACTCTGTTTTTGTGTATAAAACCTCACTTCAAAAAATCTGGATAAAACCATGTTGCAATAGGCGTTTGAATCGGATGGTTGGTTTCACCGAGGTTTTTCTGACTTTTTGTTCTTGAGCTTCCGCCCAAATAGAGCGCCCTGGGGTTCCCGAGCGAGCGACCGGCGGCAAACCGCCCGCCCGCCCGAGCCCTACACCATCGCTCCCCGTAGAGTCAATAAGACGCAACACGGCAGCTACGTCTAGCGGCGCAGCGACGCGAGTATTGACACGCTACCCATCGAGCGTGAGCGTCCGAGTACACGGAGGATACGAAGGGCGCGAAAAACGCGGCCGACACGTGCAATTTCGGCTCGAAACGCGCGATTTTCCAGCGAAAAATCGCGAGAAACCCACCCCACCTCGAGAAACGAATTGACCCAGCGGGAGGCGGCATCTCTTTCTCGGCGCACGGGGGTAAGGAACGAAAGAAGCGCCTGAATCCACAGAGACGACGGAGAGAAGGGACACGCAGAGCGATCGCCATTGACTGAGAGCGTTCCCCGCACGATGGCGATCACCTCGGATGAACTCAATTACCTGGTGTACCGGTATCTCCAAGAGTCAGGTACGTAGAGGGGGAAGGAGAATTACCGAAACGTGGCGCTAACCACAAGCGATTGAATGCCTGAACCATAGGCTTTATGCACTCGGCGTTCACGTTCGCGTACGAGAGCCAGCTGGCCAAGTCGAGCGTGATCAACACGGAGCTGCCCCCGGGCGCGCTGGTCTCGTTTCTTCAGAAGGGGCTCCAGTACGTAGGCATCGAGGCGCATATCAACGAGGTATGTGATTATTTCCCATCCCGAGAGAGGGGAAAGGGAAAACGACACTGAATTTTCATTTTCATTTTCTTTGTTTGTTTTTCCTGCGCGAACAGGATGGTACGGAGCGCGAGTGTGAAGGCGAATTTTCGCTGCTGAATCCGCACATTTGCCGCGTGGCGCAGTCGGCGAGCAGCAGCGCACGCAGCGGCAAGCCCTCCAACAAGCGCAAGCGGAAGGCCAATGACGCGGCAGCAGACACTGGCGACGGCGGCAAAGAAGGCGACATGAATGGCGTCGTGAAACCGGAGAGCAGCAGCGCGATCGTGTTATTGAGTGGCCACGAAAAAGAAGTGTACGGGTGCCTGTGGAACCCGGTCCAGAACGTGCTCGTGTCGGGCTCGAGTGACTCGACGGCACGGATCTGGGAACTGACGGACGATGCGGGCACGAACCAGTCGCCGGCACCGACGCCCAAGGTGCTGAACCACGGCAGCGGCCCGCACAAGGATGTGACGACGCTCGAGTGGAGTGTACGTGGCCTTGTCATCATGGCTGGATGGTGATGAAGGCGGGCGTGTGGACTGATGGGTGATTGATGGGTCTGGTCTGGTCTGTTGTGTAGCACGACGGTTCGTTATTAGCATCGGGTACATACAATGGCAAGACACGCGTGTGGTCGGCCGATGGCGAGCTCAAGCACGTGTTCCAGTACCACAACGGACCGGTGTTTGCGACGCGGTGGAGTAAATCGAGCAAGTTTTTGCTGAGCGCGAGCTTTGACAAGACCGTGTCGATCTGGGACGCCGCGACGGAAGACAAACGGCAACAGCTCAAGCTCCACGATGGTGCGTGAGCTGATGGAAGTGGTCGTACACACACCCAGTGGCTGACTCGGTGCAATCCTGTCTCCACAGAACCGATTCTCGATGCGTCGTGGAAAGACGATTCGACATTCGCGACGTGCTCGGCAGATAAACGCATCTGCATCACACGGATCGACGAAGCGGAGCCATTCGTCGTGCTGCGGGGACACACAGACGCGATCAACTCGGTGAAATGGGACCCGTCCGGGCGGCTACTGGCGTCGTGCTCGGACGACTACACGGTCAAGATTTGGGACCCGTCCAAGGTGGCGGCGGCGGCGCAGGACAGTGGCACGCCCGAGGAGGACGGAGCGAACCCGGCGACTGACGCAAACGAGTCCAAGGCGTCATCGAAAGCCATGTACCTGCACAGCCTGCAGGAACACAAGAAGGAGGTGTACACCTTCCGCTGGAGTTGCATCGGTCCGTTGACGCTGGCGAGTGCATCGTTCGACACGACAGTAAAGCTGTGGGACGTGGAGACTGGCGTGTGCAGCAGAACATTCGAGCACCAGTAAGTGGCGCTCGGTTCTTGGTGATGCTCTCTCGAGAAACGCTAACGCTTGCCCTCCCATCAGGAACCCGGTGTATGGTGTCGCATACAGTCCGAACGGCGAATTCTTGGCTAGCGGAACAATAGGGGGAATCATCAACGTGTGGTCACTCAAGGTATTTGGCGATGAGGTTGATGGCTTGGTGTGCGAGCGCGTGGACTCACCGCTGGTGTGGCTGCAGGATGGATCCTTGGTTAAGACGTACCAGACCAGCGGCGACATCTACGAAGTGAATTGGAACAAGGATGGCGATCTCATCTCGGCGTGCGCGTCTAGCGGCGATGTCGCGATTATCAACTTCCGACTGTAATAGTACCATAGTGTCTCGTGACTTTAGACGGATGACGAAACAACCCACCCACCCACCCTCCGACAACTCGTGGCATTGTGTCCCCTCGTATCTCCTGGTCGCTCAGGAGCTCAGCACGATGGCTGCCGCGGCGTGGGAGCTGGCGCGTTTGCTGGCCACGACCACGCAGTAGTGGGCTTGAAGCATGTGGTACTCTTCGACCTCGTCGAAGATCTCGAGCTTCTCGCGTCTACAACAAGCACACCATCAAGTGTCAGGCACGCGATCGCGTGTGGCCCACGCCCAAGCACTCCTCCCACGTACTGCGCGCGCTCCTCGGCGTCCAAGTACTTGTAATACACGTCGTTCATGTCCCAACACTCGACAAACTCGAACTGGTGCTCTCGGAAGCGGTCGCGTTGGGCGTCCATGGTCGGGTAGTCGCGTATGCTGAGGAGGTCACAGCCGCGGGCTTTGATGTTGGCCATCATGACGCGGCCGAACGCGTCGTCGGGCAAGATCTGCTCGTACAAGACGTAGCTCACGTCGGCAAAGTAGCTCGCCGACCACGCGATCCACTCGCGCGAGTACTGGGCTTCCATGTAGATGAACACGACCTCGGACACGAACAGCGTCGGCAAGCTAAGGAAGTAGTACAGGACACCACCCACGTGAGAAGATGTGCCATGCAGCTTACAGACAGGTGTGTGGGGGGGTATAAAGCACTCACGTCGGGTCGATGCCAGCGGCTTCCAGCTTGTCTCGGGTGGACGCGATCTCCCTAAGGTCGCCTGGGATCAAGTGGTACCCAGCCGCGTGCAGTGCCGAGCCGCCTACAAAGATCACATCAGCAACATCACCCATACCACGAAGAGACGATCCATGCCACGCACCAGAGGATGCAGCTGCCTGCAGTTGAGTGGCCGATTCAAAGCCTAGCAGCGTCGTCAGCGGCTTTCTCCGCTTGATGGTCATCACTTTTTGCAGCGTCACGTCTGGGAAGTCGAGTTCAAAGTACTCGCAGGTGGCGGGCAGCCGACCGCTTTGCTTGAGTCGAAAATGCATCGTGTCTAGACCAGCACCGAGGATCACGACCTGCATCTTGCTGCTCTCGTTGGCGTGCGCGTTGATAAAGCGGGTGACCACGCGCTCGATCGCCATCACACGGGCGTAGTAGCCACGGTTGATGATGGGCATGCGTCGCGATGGGTTCTTGACGAAATACTGCGCGAACGGGTCCTCGTAGTAGCCTAGCGAGCTCGCAGATAGCTTGCACAGCGACGCGTCGCCTGCAGTCGCCATCACGGCGACGTCGTGGCTGCTGCTATCGAACGCCATGGTCAAGGTGATCGATCCTTTTTGTTCGCTCAACCAGCAGCTCACCTGGTTTTGAGATGTGGCGCTTGGTACCACCTTGTTATGTCCCTCCAGCCAACATGGCTACACTGGGTCGTAGATGCTGGTCGGGGTGTCGCGAGCTGCCTCACCCTCGAGCAAAATGGTGCGCAGCTCTGGATCCATTTGATCAATGTAATGCTTCGTCTGAACGACCTTGTACATGCGGCGGATCGCATTCATCATGCGCTTGGTCATCGGGATATGTGGAAGGATCTTGCGTCCCTGCAGCATCTCGGCGTGGCCTTCGTCGGCCATCCGCTTGCCGTTGTCGATCTTGGCCTCGCCTTGTTCGATCATCTCTTTCAACTCGGTGATCTTGCGAACGCCAAGAGTGGCGACGTTGAGCTGCTTGTCTTCGTCTCGGTAGCTGTCCACCTCTGCCAGCATCTTCGTGCCTTCGTCCACCAACTTGTCGCCATTGGCTCGCTTGTTCATGCCGTCCTGGAGGATGCGCTTGCCCTCCTCCTCACGCTCCGAGGTGTGCACCAAGCCATGAGCTAGCGAGTTGAAGTACCACCGCATCA